>PVIC010002877.1:0-73458 GCA_004025085.1 Thryonomys swinderianus
GTGATGAGGGGAAGGAATAAATATGATACAGAAAGAAAATAAAAGAGCATGTATAAAGGGGGGAGGAGGGGGGAGTGGGTAGGGATATGGGTAAAAATGAGAATTAACTTGTGGCATATACTGGTACAAATTTCCCAATGTTATATGTGATTTTGAGATGTATGTAAATTGTACCAATAAAGAATTCAATTAAAAAAAAGAAAGAGAACAACAATGAGAGTCAGTGAAAGGGTGGATAAATTACATACTGAAAAGGAAAGTGAGAATGCAAGCTCAAGAGAAGATTTCAAGGCTGACATTCTCGAACTGCCTGAAGGAAAGAAGTCGAGGGCAGTAATGCTATGTGAGAAGTTTTCGACCCCTCAAATGAGTCAGAAGATCATACTGTTTTAGGCATGAATCTAATTATTTTTAGGATATTTATGAAAGACCAACTTCATTATATATAGAGAGAGGATGTTTAAATTATTTATAAATACCAGTATATACAATATTTTTTATAGTTGAAAATATAACCCAAAAAACTGTGTCAGTTAAAAATGAGAAATAAAAATAAATTATCTCTAAAGGATTTTATTTTGGTCAAAAAAAATATATTTGGTGGTTACAAACACATACAGTGTTTTTTGTAAAATATAATGAAACTATTACAGACTAATGATAAGAAAGACAATGAAATCAACAATATTTTAAATAGCATAAAGTGATTTTTTTTTGAGACAGGGTCTTGCTTTATGGTTCAGGCTGGCCCTGAGCTCACTATGTAGCTCAGACAAGCCTCAAACTCAGCAATCCTCCTGCCTCTGTCTCCTGAGTGCTGGGATTACAGGTTTGAGCCACCAAGCCCAGCAATTATAGTATGTGGTACTGATTACCAGTGGGCGTGAGCCACCATGCCCAGTATTGTTGTATGTGGCTACCAGGAATTGAAACAAGGACCTTGCACTTGCTAGGCAGGCACTGGAACCACTGAGCTAAATCTCCAGCCCTATAAAGTGAATGTTTATCACTTTATTTTGAAAATATATTTTTACTCAAAGACACCCTATAGAAATTATCTTCTGGCATTTCCAATCAGAATCTTCTATTCATAAGCTCAATTCATTTAATTATTTTTTTTCGCTCTGCTCTCACACTGTGTCCTTTTTTAATTGAATTATTTATTGGTACAATTTATATACATCTCAAAATCACGTTAATTATTTTTAATTTAAAACTGAATTAAAGTGACCCAGGGATATAGCCAAGTGGTGCTATGGCCTGCCTGGCAAACACAAGGTCCTGAGTTGAATCCCTGGAACAAGAAAAAAAAAATGAATTAGTTTCTTCCTAGTTCTACCACAGCCAAAGAGAACTGAGTTTAACTCAATTTGAATTCTTTCAGCATATATAATTAATTGGCTCAAAAATTACAGCTGAGATGATTACTTAATCCCAAAATAAGAAATGCTATCACAAATGATAACACAATGATAAATGATGATGATGATTTTGATAACATTAGAGCCTATGTTATAGAGTTATTTATGGTTTTGTCCTTCAAAAACTATTCATTTGGTTATTCAGTAAATCACTTCATTTGGACGGAGGCCCTTTCTCAACCCCTCAAAAACCCCGAAAACAAAAAGAAAATTGTCAATGTCCAAGTAAAATAATAAATTAGATTCTTATTCCATTGGAGGGAAAATGAAATTCAATCCTTTTTAGTTAATTCTTAGGAGTTTTGGCTTATTTTCCCAAGTGCTATAAATTCTGACCATAGTTACAGATAAATATCGTTTTATTAATAGAAAGATCTGACTTCTTTAGAATGAAAAGATTTTATTTAAAATAAAACTATCACAGTCAATGGTGCTCAAGTCACTAATCAGATAGATTGGCAAACTTACTAATTTGCAATAAATGATGGCAAAAAAAACTCCCACCTTGATTTATTAAAATTATCATTTAAAAATACACATTCAATACAAAAATTTTGAAAAATATATCAAAAATTGTTAAACATAAAATGTTATAATCCAGAGATAATCACTTTCACATATGACCACTGGAGACATTTTCGATAATATTATTTTGGTAACTGTATATGATTTAAGAATTCTAGAATAGAAAAATCAGTTTTCCCAAAGAGTTTTCTTTGTGCAAAGATCCACTTTTTCAGGGCTTTAGTTAATCAGGTATTTGGCTGCTATATTTCTTCTGCCTTCGTGAAAATGCATTTTGGGTGCTGACACTTCTTTGCAGCCCTACACACTGGTTCTCCAAGCAGCACTGTACCTTTTAAGAGCTACAAAATATTTTACTGTATTCTATCTCATCCTTAACCACTGAGCTCTCACCTGAGATCTTACCATCTCTGAATTTGCTTCCTTCTTTTCCTACTCCGCTGCCCCAGAAAAACAAAGTAGCCAAGATAATCTTTACCAGATACAAAGTTGATCAAGACATGCTCCTACTTGATATCTTCAAATAATATATAATTAAAATAAGAATTTTCTACATAAGTGCTAAAGAAAGAATTCTAATTCTCATCTAGCAGCAAAGCTATGGCTCCTGAAGTGCCTGATCTGTTGTGTGTAGGTAAGTCATCTGGGGAAAACAGAGTCCTTGTTGAAAATGGAGAGAGGAGAGATGGAGAGAATTCTGAGTATCACTTCACTATCTTAATTTCTTGTTCTTAATTCAAATGGGCCTATCCACCACCATTTGGATTCTTACGCTAATAAATTCTTCACTTCTTTCTGAGATAAACTGAGCTTCTGTGACTTGTTAAGGGATCCTGAATATCGCAGTTGATGTGGAATGTTCTAGATGGCCTTTTTAAAACAAAAGTCCCTTTCTTTATGCCCTCTTGGGTAATTCCTAATAAGTATCCATTTAAATAAATACAATGAAGGGAAAATTTACTGAAATTAGGAAGTACCAGAAACATGTGTCTTTACTTGAGCAGCAATGACCTTGGGGAATACATTCATGTAACTACTTTGAGAGTTGGTATGAACTTAAGGCTTGCAATTCATAAGTGAAACCCTGGATAGTAAATCAAGGTTCATCTAGTTTAACTTCAGCTTCTGCGCCTAATAGTTACTCATCAACTACCCATAGAGCTGTGACAGGCAGTTGTGCTTATGCTCCAGTAGGACCTTACACAAAGACTGCAGGACCAGGCACTCCTAACATCAGAGATGTCGCTGCAATAGCTGATCACTACTTCTGAGTGCAGGGGTCAGAGAGACAGACGCTATTGCTCTCACACGTGTTTCATTGTCTCAGTTTCTCTTTTTGGTTGATGAGATTTTCAGGCAAGTAACAACCCAGCACTTTATCTCTTAATTTACTGTTTATATCCCGTTTTCTCCATCTCAGAGCCAAGTATTGAAGACTAGAGCATTCAAAAACAACTACAAATACGGGGAAAATCATAAAGTCAGTTCATGCACCCAGAGGAAGGTACATGTTCAAGAAGCAAGTTACACCTAAGATGGATCCTTGGCACAGACACAGACTAGGACAGTCTAAAACACAGAAAACTACAACCATCAATAGGCAGAATAGTCTCAGGAAAAAGGGGTGGAGGTGGCTGATAGGCAGAGTGATCCCATTATTAGATGCTAAAGGGATGTTGACCTATTCAAAGAAAAATAAATGAAGCAAGAATAATTGAAATTTAAAAATTCATCGGAGAAACTTAAAGACAATTTAAGTAAGCAGGATAAGGAATTGGTGAACTTAATAATAGGACAATGTAGGGTCGGAGATTTAGCTCAGAGGTTCCAGCGCCTGCCTTGCAAGCGCAAGGTCCTGAGTTCGATCTGGTAACCACATAGAATGCTGGGTGTGGTGACTCATGCCCACCAGCCATCAATACCACATACCACAGTGCGGGGCGTGGTGGCTCACGCTTGTAATCCCAGCACTCGGGAGGCAGAGACAGGAGGATTGCTGAGTTCGAGGTTTGCCTGGGCTACACAGTGAGCTCAGGGCCAGCCTGAACTGCAAAGCGAGACCCTGTCTCAAAAAACAAAACAAAACAAAAAAATAGGACAATGTAGTTATTGAGTCAAAAACAATATTGAAGAAAATTGAATAGCTTAAAGGAGATGTTGGTGTCAGGAATGTATTGAGTGGCATCATGCCTACCTGGCAAGCTTGAGATCCTGAGTTCAATTCTTGGTACCAAAATAAACGAATGAATGAATGAATGAATGAATGAATGAATGACATGTGGAAATATCAAACAGACAAACATAAGCATTGTGAAAGTTTCAGAAAGATAAGGGAGGTAGAAAAGAGAAGACAGTATTTGTGAAATAATGGCCAAAATGTTCTCTAACTTAATCAAAGACATGGGTATAAATATCTAAGGTCAGTGATATACAGTGCAATGTACTCACAGAGTTACTGAGACATGTTATGGTCAAACTTATGAAAGACAACTTGAAAACTAGAAAAACAGAAATTACCCATAAAGGAATTATTAATCAGAGTATCTGGAGCTCAAAGGCTTTTGGAAGGAATGGCCTACAAACTAAAAGGGAAAAATGCCTATTAAACAGAAATACAAAACTGGCAAAATTCCCTTTAAAAGTAAGAAAGAAATAAAGGTTTTTCCAGGTAAACAGCAAAGGAGTTTAATAGCAGTAGGAATGCCTTGCACAACTGCCAAATGGAGTCTGGGAAGTTCAAAGAAGAGATACTAGACAGTTATTGCAACAGTAAGAAGGAATAAAGATTTCAATGAAGCTCAATTATAAATCTTTAAATAGTGTATTTGCTTCTAGTTTTTGTCATACATTATCATGATACTATAATTTGAGTTTGGATGTGGTTTATTTCCTAAACACATGTATGAGAAGCTTGATCTCATTGTGGTGATATTTCTGTTGTTTGTTTTATGATGCGGGATTTGAATGCAGAGTTATACACATGCCAAGCAGAAGCAAAAGAGAAGAAAATGGGGTTAGGATCTCATAACTTTCAAGAGCACAAACGCTTGAGCAAACTGTCTCCGACTATGTTAAACTGGAGGGGAAGTCCTCCACACCTGGGGCTTTGGCAGAAACTTCCATCCAAACTGAGGCAATAGGATGTCAAGGCTCATGATGGCAGACGCCAGGGATCACCAAGAGTACGACAACCATGAGAGAAGTTTGGCAGTCATACTTGTAGCTGAACAGTAAAAAAGAAATGAAACAGTCTTTAGGGGGTAGGGGATTGTGGGGTATGTAGGGGAACAGGAAAAAATGAGAATTAAATTGTGTCATATATTGGTACAAATTCCCAATATTGAATGTGATCATGATGTGTATATATAATGTACCAATAAAGATAAAAATTCTTTAAAAAAGAAATGAAACAGATATAATTGAAGCAGGAAACAAGGATTACAACCTAAAATGGAAGGATCAAGAAAGTGATCAAAGAAAAACTGATAGATTGATGTGGATAAAAACACTGGATTATCAATAAAATGGCTTAATGACCTTTCATTTTGATTCTCAAAAAGAGGTACTGACACTCCCCAAATTTGAAGTGAGTAAATTCACTGAAGCTATGGTGTAATTGTTTCCAGAAGAATAAATATATTTACATTAGATTCCATACATTTTAACACTACTCAGAGTCTTATAATGTCAACCACAAGAAACAGCAAGAGTAACAATCTGCACATTATAAAAATGATATTTTAAATATGTTTGTAGAAAAGTTAATAGATACTCAGAGTCACATGCAGGAAATCCTGTCTTTACAGATATTAGGAGCATTAAATATTAAATTTAATCATTATTCATAGGAGTCACAGTTCTAGACTTTTATAATTAGGATGACTGGAGCAATGCAATACAGCTTGTATTGTGATTATTGTGTCCTTTGATGTTGCATTCAGAGATTAATTCTCTGAGGCTGTTCATCTGATTCTTGGGCTTAAATGGCAACAAAAAGAATTTAGGCTAATGTGAAAAAAAATTTTTTGACAGTTCAAGTTATTAAACACTGAAATAACTTACAGAAGAGAGTACAGAATCATTTCCTCTCAAAGCCAAAAAAGAAAGCATGGATTCCCATCTCACCGAGATGACTTACTAATAGCAGTTTTTATTGGAGGCAGATGGAGGGCTGAATAACTGCCAAGTTCTTTCAAATTTGATGATTCAAATGCTATAGAGTTTGAAGACTACTTTGAATTGGGTGACAGAGTTCTTAAAAGGCATCAGAATTCTATGTGTTAATGCTGCCATAGGATACTGATACTCATCTTTTCTGTATTTCCCTTTCTCCCTCAAATCTATATTTGTGGTAGGAAGAAATAAGGAAGCAAAAAAGAACAAAGGAGTAAAATAGTATTTATGTTTTGGATGTGTCTACTTGAAGCAATATAGAGTCCGAATTCTAAGTAGTATTTTATGAGCACAATTTAAAAACATGTGTTTTACAAATCTCCTCTGGCATAAACTCTCAGTCTCTGTAGTCTTCCATTTAAAAGACTATGACACAATTTACTTTGAATTGAATGATAATACACTTGTCATATGGCAACTAAGAAAGGGGATTCTATAACTAAATACCAAAGCACATACCTCATGGTGGAAATTGGCTTGAGCAAAATCATGTAACTTACACAATCTTCTAAAAATAACTTATATTTTTATGAGACTGCTATAAAACAGGATAAAAAGTCTATACATCCTTTGAAAATGGTATAAATGGGAGAATTATTTCAATGATTGTAGAGAGCATTAGCAATAAATTTTAGCAGTAAATTTTTTCTCAGACCATCATTTCTTGTACATACTGAATGTTTAGAAATCTTGTTCTTAAAGAGATAATTATACCTATCAGTGAGTTTTTATCTTACCAATTTAGTGAACAAGTGAGAGAAGAAAAAGTCCAAATTTAAATTTTTGACACCGTGAAAAAAAAAAAAAACTTGAAAAAGGAATGTGAGTTGCTATGAGTCTGGAAATGTTAAGTTGGAAGAGAAACAATACAGATACAAACACAAAAACTGGAAGAAGAAAAAAAATATGCCCAAGGAAAAAGTATTTAGGATGTCAGGGAAGCTACCCAATGAATTGCAACAAAAATATTACGTTTTGAAAGTTGAAAGTAAAGCATGAAAATAGGAATAAAGAATGGAAGGAAGAGAAAAAAGAAGGAAAAGAGGATGATTCTAATGTATCTCGAATCACTGAAGTTTTAGGTATAAAAATATAATTTGTTTAGCAACTTTAATATATGCTGTCATCTCAGATGGCTTCTTCATAGCAAACAAATGGCTTGTAAATTTTAAGTACACCAAGCTGCCTAGGAACATGCAATTGTAGTGACAATACATAAAGCACTGCAGAGTAAATGGTGCATTACTCTGATTCAGTGCTTGCTGTCATTTTTACAAAGATACATACACAACCAAAGGCAATGTACAAGTGATTCTGAAAGGATATTGAAGAGGCACTGAGCAAATATATGCAGCTATATAAATCCACTCTCATCCATAGATAATTTAGAAGCAGAAATAAACCATGTTATTATAACACAATGTAGATACTCTTGGTACCATAAAGACAATAAACATCAGAAAAGACACTTTGAATGCTTCTGTGAAGTCATAATGGAAATGACTTTCATATGGAAAATGCTTAAGCACTGTTTTCCAAGATTAATTCACTTGAAATTGATTTATTTAAAAGCATTTTCAATTCATGCATCCTGACATGCTTGATTCTTGGTCATGAAGCAATGAACCCTTTTGATGTTAGCCCACATAATCACATTAGTAAAACTGAAATGCACAGCAAAGAATTTTATTAAAATGTATAACTGCCAAGAGAAGATAGAAATTAAAAGCATTTCTACCCAATCACAGCAAATTGTATTCTCAGTAATTTCTTGGGTTAAAATGCCTGAAACTATAGCAACTCTGTACCAGAATTTAAAATGAAACAGTGTTTTCTTACCACTGACTGCTAATACAGTTTACTGGTCAAAAAAATGGTTATTATAAATCAAGTTGATGCAGTTCTGTGGAATATTATCTTGGAACTTTAACAGGGGCCAAGGTTGGGACTAGGCAGAGTATCATTTTTTTTTAACCACTTTCTCATTGTGTGGCATTCTGAGAAAGTTAAGTAAAACTTTGTAGAGGCTCATTTTTTTTCATTGTAAAAGTGGCAGACAACTGTTCTACCCATAATCTCTCTCTCTTTGCACGCACACACATGTATGCACATGTGTGTGTATAAACTGAAAGTAAGAACAGACTGACCATTTATGCTGCATATAACAACCTCCTTTTGTTGGGCACTCATATTATTTAGAAAGCAATGGGAAGAAGTAATTGCCTCTGCCTGCAAAGTATTCAAGAAGGTAAAGCTGGATTTTAACACATGCCCTTCTTGCTACTCCTTTAGGCTTCCAGGAAAGAAAGTATAAATACATATCATTAATAGTAAGGACTATATCAGAGGAATTATGGGAAGTCACAAGTTGGTATCAATCCATCCTCAAATACAGTCATAATTTTAAATAACAGCAAGAGTTTTGTGCAAATAACTACTTTTAGGGCTGCAAAGAAAAATTAAATTTATAAAAGGAATTTGTTCTAGGAAGAAAGAATGCTTGATAGCAACTATAAAGATAGAATAGGTACACTCAAATAGTGTTCCATAAAATGTCTAGGCAATACATAAAGAGTCACTTGCTGCTGCGTGCTCAGCAGCAGATACACTGAGTCTCTTGGTGTGCCTGAAGAGAAAGATTTACAAATAACAACTAGTCAAGCTTAGGTTTCCAAGAAACTTACTGTGACACTGCACCTAATTTTATATTTGTGAATTTGTTTTATTTTCCCTTTAGAACATCTGCAAGATTGTACTATGTCCTAGCCATATAAAACTTTGATTTTCTTTTCCTTTTCTTTGTGCATATAAAGATGTAGATACCAGGATCATATGCCAGATTTATTGAATTTAAATCTCTGGAAATAAAGCTTAAAATATCATTGTTTTTAAATAAAGGGCCCCAATTTACTTTACAGGAACATTACACTTTGAGAATCAATATCCTGGAGGTAAAATATTTAAATTATATATTTATTCAATGTCAACTCTTCATTATTCATATTTTAGTAATATAAGCTCTCAGACCAACTCTCACTTTGATATCTCCATATTGGTACTTATTTTAAATTTTACTTTGTTGTAGTAGTTATAATTTGGACCACATAAATATACACTTCCACCTAGAAAAGATGAATGTGAACAGATTTGGAAAAAAACTTTGCAGATATAATTAGTGGTACAACATGGGGTGTGAGGGGACATTTTTATCTTTTTGTGTGGGAAGAGAGAGAATATAAATGTTTATTAATATTAGATGTTAAATTTAAAGCAATCCATTTAAATAAATGTTTAATTATGAATAAAATCTAAATGAAGACAGAATAAAACATTTTAAAACCCTGATCCATTTTTTTAAAAAAATCAAGAATAAACAGAAGAATTGAGCAGAACTTATGAGAACTTATGATGACAATACGTAAAAAACATAAAAGCAGGATGCCATGAATCAAAAGGAAACAAAGTAATAAAAATACCCAAGTACTGATTGTAAAAATGTATCAGGCTGGCCTGGAGATTTAGCTCAGTGGTTCACTGCCTGCCTAGCAAGCACAAGGTCCCTGGTTGTATCCCGGTAACCACATACAATGATATGATCTTGGGTGTGGTGACTCACGCCCACCAACATTCAGTGCCACACCCCACATTGTTGGGCGTGGTGGATCACACCCAAAATGCTAGCACTCGGGAGGCAGAGGCAGGAGGATTGCTGAGTTTGAGGCTTGCCTGGCCTACATAGTGAGCTAAGGGTCAACCTAAACTACAAAGCCAGATCCTGTCTCAAAAAAAAAAAGTATACTTGAAAAGGATAGCAGACAAAATTTGATAAAAAAAAAGAATAAGAAAGTTACATTAGACAAATATGGGAAAACATAACAATAATCCTGAGTAGCAATACCTTTATTAATTAATTTCAAGAAAAAACAGAATATTTGTTGACTAAATGTACAATTTACCAAAATATGTTATTAACTTTGTATACCAAACCATATAAACTAAAAATACACACAGAAAAATAAAAATATAGGGGATATTTCATGTAATCACAATGATATTGGTGGTTTATCACATGCCTATTAGAAAGAGCTCAATAAATAGAAAATAAATTAGAATGTATGTTAACAAGCAATAACTAAGTATATATACACAACACTCACACCTTTGAAGCCAGGAAGTATAATAATATCATAAAATGTTTACTAAAATTCACTATATATTTGGACATCAACATATCAAATAACTTCCAAAAACAGAAAGCTCATCTGATTTTCAATCTCAGTGCAACAAAAGTAGATTTTAAAAATAATAACCTTAAATAGGGCTATATATTAAAAAAAAGAAACCTGATAATAATAAAACAAGATTTTTTAAAAGGAAGTGAATGAAAGCATTCTGGGAGGTAGCCAAAGATATACTCAAAGAAGAATGTATAAATTTAAGTGCATTTACTGGGTGAAATACAGATTCACAGGACTTATCCTGAAAAAGTAGGATCTGATTTCAACATACATTTTGAGTCCATTAACTTAAATATTAACTAATATTTTAATGAAATGATATATATTTTAAAATCCAAATGTTTCATGTAGTTGGCCATGGAATACATTGCTCAGGGAGCCTAAAATTTATATTAGTCTTACTAATAACTTGATTTGTATACTTTGAATTGATTACCTTGTCTAGAATATTTCATATTCATAGAAATAGAGATATTTAAAATCAATGTTTAGTTCTTATGAAACATAAATATCTATACTCTATATTGTCTTTCTCAGTATTATTACCATACACTTTATCCCAATATGCCAAATGCATAGTTTGACACTGATATCATAAAACAAAATGAAACCAATTCTGTGTTTGTGTGTATTTTTACACATATGCTTGTTTCCAACATTGTCTAGTGTAAAGAATTTGTCTGTATTTTTTGATAGCTAATCATGGGGTAAGCTAGGAAATGAAAGAAGTGGCACCTTTAATTCCTATAGTGTAAAGTATTTCCTTGATCTGATGAATGAGCAACATCCCCATCTCATTGTCCATTCAGAGAGCCAAAAGCCACCCAAACCTATCAACTCTCAATGTTATAAAGCAGTCATACATTTCTGAAATCAGCTCTACAACTTTTCCTACTTTTCAACATGATTAATTAGGTGTTCTAATTTTTCTAAAAGTGATACCCTTGCAATCTACCTAGATCATTCACTACTAAGTAAAATGTTTTGAAATTTGATATTTGATTATTTTTTTCATTTTATCCATGGTACAACAATATAGTTTTGTCCTAACATATGGTAAATGCCTTCTGGTAATTTTTCAAATCACCTACCTCTTTACAGTGCAAATTAGCTGTGGCTGACAAGCACTTCTTCCTTTACAGCCAGAACTAGCTTTTGCTTTTCTTGTGATGATGACCTCATCTACCCTCATCCTAAATTCTGTGTGTCTTCACCTTTCATCTCCCCTCCTCTTCATCATGACCTGTTTTTTTTTTATCTGTTTTTCCCTCAATAAGAGGTAAAGGTGGAAACTCAAGTGATTCAAAACAGCTTATGGAAATGACTTTGGTGGACGGATCTTGAAAAATGTGAGATCTTCCCATCACAAATACCAGAAATTATCTTTTTGTTAAAATGTGCAATTCATTTAAAATATTTTGTCCATAATTTTCATATTATTACTATTCTTACATTAAGCAAAACAGAACAAATTTCATGATATTATGTTGACTCCTACTTCTGTTAACCTAAAGTTTATTTGCACTGATTTTATGTCAATCAAGTATAACTATACAAACTTTTTTTGCCAAATACAAATTAAAAAATAAACACTGTTCAAATTTAGCAAAGCTAGATATCTAAAAGATATAGGATTTTTAGTAAGGAATATTTTAATAAGATGTGAAGAATATTGAATCGTCATTTTAATTTTCTAACAATAATAAGGCAATTAAATTATGGTCATTAACTTAATTAGTGCTTACTGTTTTCTTATCTAGCACTGGTATTCATAGATTATTTAATAATATAAAGAAAACCATAAAAGTAATGTCACAACAGCAGAAAAAGCCATTTGGCTATATTAGAAAAATATTTTTAGTACATACTTTAATTTTTTAATAAAATCTAAATTAGGTTTTCAAGGATATGCAAATATAAGTTAAGGCCACTGGGAATATGTTATCATGGGTAGGATATTCATAAAATGTCAACTTTGCCATTTTTCATATTAAAGATATTTCATGAAGTTTTAGTTTCCCTGATTCATTTATTTAGCACACATTTATTAAATGATGTAGTTAATATATTGGAATTGATACCATATGAGTAGATTTCAAAGACTTTTAGCAATGAAATTATTATTGTAGATCAGCATATAAAATAAAATTGAGACTCTAATCATAAAGCCAGGACAATTAGACTCTAAGAAACTGTCAGTGGGGAGTCTTAAGCCTCCAAGAAATAGAATTTATTGAAGTTTTAGGAAATACACAACAGAAAAAGTTATTGATATTAGTATCATTCCTTTATCTATCCACATGTTCATTCAATAAATATAATTGTATCAACTTTATGGGAACCAACATTCTGGATCTGAGTACAAAGCAGTAAGCAAAACAAAGTTATTATGATAATGGCATTTACGAAGTGGTGAATCGGGAAAGGGAGAAACAAAAGGCAAAAGGATGATGATATGACAATGAAGAAATTTAAGAAAGCTCAGGGAAAAGTAAACGTCTGTGGAGTTCTGCTTTAGCTTAGGAACCCAGGGATCTGTGAGCAACAGCTTTCTTTGAAGAACATGCTGAATTATTTTGACATTGTGGGAAGAGCAGTCCAAGTGGAGGATATAGTGAGGGCAAAGACCCTGAGGAAATGTTTTAGACGCCACAGTCAAGAAACAGCAAAATTACCTGAGAAGGTGAAGTGAAAGAAAAAAGAAGAAGAAAAGAAATTGCTATTTCATCAGAAGGACAAAGGCAAAAAGAACATTCTGAGCTGGAGAACTAGTGTACACAAGGTCATGGAAGTGTAACACGGCAGCACACATTGGAGAATTAACTCAGCGTTTGCATTTTCTGACAAGGACCAGGAGCTCAGAAGTGATGTCTAGATGAAGAAAGAGATCTGTGAAACAAAGTTCCATGAAAAGTAATGAGAACATGTTCATCAGAAGGAAAGATAACCAAGACAAAACACCATGGAGTACCATCGCTTGGACAAGAGGAAAAGAGACTGACAAAAGATTGGTGAGATGTATAGAAAGAACAGCAGAAAGAAATGTCATAAGAACTTAAGAGACTAGAGATCATCACTAAAGATTCAAATAGGGAGTTTCACATAGAAAAAATGTCTACATGTACCTTGAGGACATACTTATAAGTGAAATAAACAGTACACAGATGTGTAAATATCATATCATCTCTAGTTTGAGAATTGTGTAAATGAGATTCAGAATGTATGACAGGTGCTGTGAAAAAGAAAAAAAATGTTCAAAGGGAAAGGGAAAGAAAACATTTGATGGTCAGAACAAAAATGGGAACAAAGCTTCTGTATATAGGAGGGTAGGGTGGTAGGGAGGACAGGGAATGGGAAAAACAGAGGAATGTCTACAGTGTGAATACCTCAGATATGTCAAGTGCAGTAAGATCTGGCAAATAGGAGCAGGACCATAATCTGAGGTCTCTGAAAAGTAAATGGCAGAGCAATGTAAGTAAATGGCAGAGAAATGTAAGAGTTATCAGTAGGTCTTTCAATGAAACTGCCTAAGAAGACAGTGTGAGCTAATAAGAAAGAAAAATAAATGAAATGAATTAGAGAACAGACTTCAGTGCAGAATCAAACTGCACATACTCCTTTAACTTGCTTGTTTTGGGTGCTTAAATAGGTTACACCAGTTTCTTCATCTATAAAATGGAGATGATAACACCTATCTCACATAACTGTTGTACCAGTTATTGACAATATAAGAAGGTCTAGACCAAAACATTGACTTGCTTGATAAATAACCATGCTTCTTTTTACCTTAGCCCACACAACTCCCTTGTAATTTAGTTTACAGGGAAAACTGAGGCAGAAAGAGCTGAAGTGACCTTCCTGGTAAATGAGTTCACTACCAAAAACCAGATCCATCAGTCAAATACTAGAACCCACTCTTCTAACCACGTAGGAACTCCCTCTCTGACCACATCCACAGGTCCACCAGGCCCCTCCAATCCCCTCTTTCAGGTAGGCCTAAACTTTAACTTCTGTCTACTCCTTGGCCTGCAGAGCACAATTCTAGCAAACAATCCTGTAAGCAAGCACTCCCTGCTCTTCATGCTGAACCAAGTGCCCTTGGTGCTGTTTAACACACTGACGTTTCACTCTACCTGACACCTACCACTTGAAGGATAGGTATATTCTAGCTCACAGTTTCAGTGCCCAGACAGCTGGCTCCAGAGCAGCAACAGGGTGGAGAGTGGCCTGGCAGAGGAGAAGGGCTCCATCCACAAAATCAAGAAGCAGGTCATGAACCTGGAGACAAGGACAAGAACACACTTTTCTGGGGACAAGAATATATGCATGACCCCAGTGACCCACCTCCAAAAGGCCTCCTCTGTTCACAACACATCCAGCTACCAAACACATCAGTGTGTTCATGAACCAATCTTCCAAACACAACAAACTTTTATGGGACATTTCAGAATCATAACACTGTAAGACCTCATTCCTCTTTGCTGTATTGAAAGTTGAGTTCAATCTATCTGTTGGTACAGTAGTCTGAAAGTCTCTCTTGCCATTTTGATTAGTGCCTGATACAATGACTGTTTTCTGTTACAGTCAACATTGGGGATTAACTATGAAATGAGATTTGGCCTTTGTTCAGTTGTAATGATTTTCGACTTTAGACAGGCAGTGTAACACATGCAGCATAAGGCTGCAAAGTAGAGCTTTCCAGGTTGAAGGTGGCTTTGTTTCCTCTACTTTTCTTTCTTTCTCTTTTTTTTTTTTTTTCTTTTTGAGACAGGGTCTCGCCTTGTAGTTCACGCTGGCTCTGAGCTCACTATGTAGTCCAGGCAAGCCTTGAACTCAGCAATTCTCCTGCCTCTGCCTCCCGAGTGCTGGGATTACAGGTGTGAGCCACCACACCCGGCACTGTGGTATGCGGTATTGATTGCTGGTGGGCATGAGTCTCCACGCCCAGCATTGTATGTGGTTACTGGGGATCGAACTCAGGACCTTGCGCTTGCGAGGCAGGTGCCAGAACCACTGAGCTAACCCCCTGGCCCACTTCTACTTTTCTGATCTTAGCAAAACTGTCTCTGTCCTATGCTGTGATGAGTTTATGCAGAGAAGATAGTGCAGTTATTTTATGAAAATTAAATGTAAGCAGCACATACTAAAGTTTTAAATATATTAGCTATTTTTAGCTATGCTTATGAAATATGTCGTTAAAATGATACATACATACCTATTTAAGCAAATCCTAATCATTCTATTTAACTATGCAAATGTGCCTGTCTCAGAATTTCTAAATCCCCATTATTCTGATATATATTTTGTTATAACATATTATCTAGGATAGTATATGATTTACTTATTATATTTTTTCCCTCCTCTCCTAGAATGGAATTCCTTAACAGGAAAAATGCATTGTGCTCAGCTCCTGAAAGGCATTCAAACAGTATCTGTTGGCTAGATGAATTCAGTGTTGATGTTTAACTTAAGGAAAAGTAGTGGAGGAAAAGAAGGAGAAATAACTATAGATTCAGGAAAAGAAATGAGTCAGGAAAAGATTCAAGGCTGTCAGGGTTGAAGCCCTGTTTTTCTTTCAAACTATGGGCTTCTCTTTCCCTAAAGAGAAGCAAAAGTTATTTGAAATCAGAAATAGAATAAAAGTGGCCCAAAGAAATAAAAGAAAGAGGTGGGGGTACTCTGAATAAAAGCAGTAGATAATGAGGAGATCTGTAGAGGGCACATCCAGATGCATTAAATTTGTAGGATTAAAAGGAAGAAAACCAAATGATAGTGGAGGACTTTGGGACAGAATAGCTCAATCATGACCACCAAGCCCCACGATGGGGGTGACTATCACAGTATCCAGAAGGAACAAAAAATGATAAAAATAAAGCAGGGCAGGAAGTGATACTCAGTGAATACATGGTTCCCTGAGAATACACACCATGAAAAACAACACTGCTTCTTACTGGTTTTCTACTAACTACACAATAAGGAATCAACTTACACATTTTTTTAAGTTGTGCCCACTTCACCTATAAAATTCTATTCTTTTTTACTTTTATTAGTATATGTATGCAGTACAAAAATGTTTACATTCACTGTAGGATCCTGGTACATGTACCTAACACATTTCATCCCCTTTCATCCCCCCTCCCTCCACCCACCTTTTATTTTTCCAGCATCAGATTCATATATTTATCTTATAAGAACTCATGAAGTTAAGTTACATACAAAAGTTAAGTTACAAATAAAACATGCAATACAATCCTGCTAAAATATATACCTATAAAATTCTAATATCATGGGTATACTGTATTTCTCTTCAAGTTGTATAAAGTTAACTTTCAAAGGGTTACTAACTCTTGCAAAACTAAGGATGTCTTTATGCACTAACAACCAATGTTTGTTCCTGTAAAAACAATATTGTCCCTATTAAGGAACAGATTTTAACAATATATCACGTGTTTTAATCTTTCCATACTTTAGTTCAGAGTTTCTTAATCTCAGCAGTATTAATATTTTGGGTTCAGTCATTATATATTGTGGAAAATTTGTCCAGTGCATGGTTCAGATTGGACATCATCCCTCAACTAAACCCACTAGAGGTTAGAAGCACTTCCTTTGAGTTGTGGTAACCAAAATGTTCCCAAATATTGTCATATGTATTCTTGGGGCAAAAGGGAACTAAGTGTTCCTGTTTAAGAATGCCAGGAATAATTAACTGTGCTTCGCAGGACACTGGAAAATGAGAAAACTCTGATAGTTTTTTCATTGCCCAAAGAATCCCTCAAAAGCACAATAAGCACTAGGATATTTACAGCACATATTTCAGAGAATGATTTATCTTAGAAAATTATCATTCTCTAAAAAGTTAATAATGTTCAATTTTATAATTCAGTACAAATGAATACCTTTTTCTTCTCTCATAAATTGTATTCTGAAAACCTGACCTGGATTTTATTAAAAAGGTCCTACAATGATATATAATTTTGAATGTTTTTATCACAGTCTTCCATTTATATTAATAACTTTAAAGTCATCTGTATAGAACTTTCAGAATTTAATTTAGACTAAAGTAAAATTATACATTTTTTTCAAAGAAAACAAATATGCAAAAACATGTGCATTCATAGTAGGCATAATATTTAAGGAAACAAGCCCAATGAGACAGCAAATGCTTATTCATTGCTGTATGTTATGTTACAGATTTTTAAACACATAATTATAATTATCTGTAGCTCTATAAGCAACTATTATTATCTCCATTTCACAGATGGGCAAATCAGTTCAGAGATGCTAAAATAAATTGCTTAAAGTCTGTCCCACAGAAGGTGGCAAGAGTTTGATTAGAATGAACTTGTGCAAATCGTCTCTGACTCGTTCCTTCCAAATTTGATATTCTACTGAGATTTTGCCCTTATGAAAGTTATATTCTAACTGTAGAGATAAAATTAAGGACACATTAGATTCAGAAATGTATACATCTGGATTGTGTAGTATGAATTCCAGGCTTCTTAGAAACATACTAATCCAGAACTGTTAAACCAGGATCTGCCTGTAATTAGTTCACAGATTATTCAAAATACACATTCAAGTTGGAGAAGCCTTGTTCCTCCAGAGGTGGACTACCTACAACAGGGTCATGCCAGTGAGATACTTGATGATCATGAAGGTGCCAGTCCCAAAAGCAACTCTCTAGCTCAGAATCTCTGAGTTTGGAGCCAGAAGGTCAGGCAGCGCTCACACCAAAGTGGAGGAGCACCAAATCTGAGAGTCTCTCAGTGACTCGGAGACAGAGACAAAAAAGGGTATAATATAAGTTTTAATACAGAGCTGGGGCAGATTAGAGCTACTTAGCAATAATAAGCAGTTAGGGAGAGGAGAGCTGCAAGGGAGGATGGTTGGCTGGATCACTCACACATCATCTGCCCCAGAAGATAGCAAGAAGGACTCTCAAGGGAGTGATAAAAGGCAATTTTTCAACCTACAAGCGGACAGTTAGGACCACTGGAAGAAACAGGCCAGTAACCAGAGTTATACTTATCTTCCTGCCCAAGGCTCTCACCATTTATGTGCACCATAAATGCAAGATGATTTTCATGCTACAGAAGAAGAAACAAGGATTGAGAAATGCCTCTATATCCTGGGTTATTAGAAAGGAATGAGTTCCTAGAAAAACATGTGAACAAAACCTACATGCAAAGCAAAAAAGAAAACAATGCAAGGAAGATGACAGGGAATTAAATAAACATCAAAAATCTGAAAGTTGTGAGAATAAGACCAAGAAGAGATGAATTTCACAGTTTGATCACTCCAGGATAGTTCTAACACCAAAGCACCAGCTTTACCCACAAAATTCTTAGGGCTGCAGACTCGCAGTCCTCCAGTCACAGTCTCCCTAGAAAGGAATCTGTGAGATTCCCCAGGAGATCTTGGGCATGTTGAAATTTAAGAAGCATTAGCTGCTTATGGTGATGTGTGTTCAGAGTCACTCCAGGGAGGCTGAATCAGGAGGATTCCAAGATGGAACTCTACACAGTCAACTTAGAGACTTACCAAGACCCTGTCTAAAATGAAAAATTTAAAATGGTTGTGGGCCGGAGATTTAGCTCAGTGGTTCCAGTGCCTGCCTCCACAAGCGCAAGGTCCTGAGTTGGATTCCAGTAACCACATACAATGCCAGGCGTGGTGGCTCATGCCTGTAATCCCAGCACTCAGGAGGCAGAGACAGGAGGATTGCTGAGATCAAGGCTTGCCTGGGCTACATAGTGAGCTCAGGGCCAGCTGGAACTACAAAGTGAGACCCTGTCTCAAAAAAAAAAAAAAAAAAAAAAAAAGGTTGTGAATGTAGTTTATAGTAAGAGTTTCAGTTCAACCCCTAACATAATGATAATAACGAAAAGTTGTACCACAATGAAAAGTGTACCATTTCAAAATTGGCTGCACATTAAAATAATCTAGGAAGTTATCAAAAATTAGCCCAATCTTTACCCTCCAGACTCTCTAGGAATGTATGTAAGGTGGTAACACTCTTTAAAAGGTCTGCATATGTATTTCAGGCTGAAAACTAGTACTCCATATCCTTAAAATTTTGAAGATACTGTACAGGCCTAAGACTGTCATTTGTCAGAGAAATTAATTAAATAATTAGTTAAATTCAGCCATACTATTCTATAAGCCACATCACTTTTAGGTACCAGTAGTAACCAGAATTCTTTCTGGGTGATGATTTCATGAACTGTTGTTAAACAGAGGGAAGGTACTGTGTGCTGACTAACATTTGACAGCTAATAGAGACATTTGGTCTCCTCTACCCCAGATGAATCAAACTCATCAGCTCCTCATCAGTTCAGCTAATCCTCTGAGAGTAAATGGAAAAGTCTAAAGAAACCTAAAATACCTCTCTAATGGCTTAAGTATTTATGAGAACAAGTGGTATTTGCATCTCTTCTTGCAATTAAAGGTCATGACATTATAAGAGAACTGAGGATTTGAGATGGGAGTGTGTTTTAATAATCAGATAATCTCAAGTCTAAGGTGAAGGGTCTCTGTTCAAACCCACAACACACATTTTAACCACTCCTGCAATCAACATACACAGATCCTTCTACACGCTGAAATCATCTTTAAAACGTGTGAATGCTTGTAATAATTTTAGTGTCTTATCATAAAAAAATGTAAAATAAGAGACATGAGATTGTGAAATACTTTCAGCAGAATCTTTTAAATTGAAATGTGGAAAAGGAGTGATAAAACACCAAAATAAAACCATACAGTTGGTTTTTATGGAGGTCAACACACATCACCTAAAAAAGAGTATCTTGAAGGATGAACATACAGATTCTCCATCATATCTAACTTAAAAGATTATCATATACAATACATAAAAAAACAGGAAAATAAAAATCCATACAATATGATAAGCAATAAAACCAGAGTTAAAACCTCAAGTGATTAGTGAACAAATGCTCACTTTTCCCTAATCCATGAATCAGAAATAACAATTCAATACAGGAAGAGAGTGGGGTGTCTTGTTCGTCTCCATTCACTAAACTCAGCAGTCAGGTGGGTAGAACACAGAGGAAGTACATGTGTGAGGATAAAAAGTGAATCCAAAGGCATTTTAGTATGTGAAAGATTGGTGTGGAATAATGTAATATTTAACATTAGATACTAAGTTATATACCAAGGATATATACAGCTACAGGGTGAGTCTCTAGGAATTTGTACATAAATTTTACTTACCTGATATTTAAAAAGAAAATTAACTCAGAGGTGGTGCCAAGTAGGAAACCCTAGCTGTACTTTCTCATCTTAAAAACAGAGATTCTTATGAAGGTTTTGCTTGCTTAACTGACAACTTAGTCTCTAAAGTGGTTTAAAAAGTAACAAGAAAAGACCTCCTCAACACAATTCAGACTTGATGGAAGAAATGATTGATTAAGGAAATCATTAAGGTCTGGGGAGAAAACAACATTAGATAGGATATTAAGTAATTGTGCAGAGCACCTATAATACTTGTAGGACACAACATTCAAGGATGTTCAAAGATCCCAGAGAAAATAAGAAAGTAATGTAAAGAGAAAGATTCAAGATTATCTAAACCATTTCTTCAGTAATAAAATAATGGTGTGGTAATAAGAGGGTCTGGTTGTCATAAAACTCACTGATAATGAATGTATAGGACAAGAAATCCAACAAACAAACTAAACTGCTAAAATAAAATTATGGTGTAATAGATGAAAAATACTTAGCAAAAAATAGTTCATGGGGTACTGAAAATGGCGAAGTATATGTGAGAAAAACTGCATGAAACAATTAACTGTGTATGGATTCACTATACTTTGATAAAACTACCTTTAATATATAAATTTGGTGATTAATAGACCTGATCAAAACATTTTTTTCAGCAATGGAAATCAAATCCAAGGGATTGTACCACTGCTAGGCAAGCATCTACCACTGAACTATGCCCCAGCCCCCTATCAAAAGTCATAAAATCTCAAAATCTCTTCTCCGGCAGAGTTATGGATACTTGTCTTTACTTACATATGCTGTGATTTAAACACTACTCTTAAAAAGAAAGAGAAACAAAAACAGAAAAAATTGGGGCCTATTATACTTCACTGAGATGTATCTTCATTCAAAATGTTTAATAATCTAGTTTTCAGGAGTCTCTTTTTAACTTCCCACACTTTGATTAATCTGTGGGAGCCAATCTACTCAGGATTTTTTTCTCTATAAGTTTTTATATGCACTTCAGAAAATAGTGTGAAAAATAGTTAGACTCAGGCACTATAATAGATGAAACCTGGCATTTTAAATTCAGGCACAATTGAAATATGAAAATAGATTGAACTTATATTAACTTCTAAAAGTAGAGGAGGCACAGAGAGTTTTTACAGCTTTCACTTGGAAGGAAAAACACATTGAGTTGTCATTTCTCAAAATTATTCACTCAGGTATCTGTGGCTACTCATATGATTTGGTGATACATATTGAGCCATCTAAATTTTAATATACTTTAAAGTGTCAGACTTCATAATAAGGTTAAAATAGCAATATTTCATCCTGACTTAATGGTAAAAGGCAAAAAGAAGGTTTGCTGAAATATGTAGAAATCTTCTTACCACAGTTATAACTGAAACATAAATTTTTAGACTCTATAGATCAATTTCAGAAATGCAGATCATTATTAAATGTTAAATGGTGTTTTATTATGGTTTGACTTCAATAACATCAAGTGCAACCTGGAAAATATTCTTATTTTACGTTCAACTATGTATTACAAAATTCAAAAATCCTAGTTATGTCAACAACTTTAGAATAAGAAATATTATTTTTGAATGGGAAAATTCAACTCTTATTCAATTATATAATAATTGTTTGATCTGTCAAATAATGTCAACTTCTTGATTAACTAAATTCAACCACACTTTTTATTATTGTCAAAATGAAAATTGGATAAGTATCTTTCTAGAGAACTTTTACAGCAAACAAAATCTTCAAAGAAATCCCAAAGAGCAGAAAGAAACAGGTATGACATCATTCATATAAAGTTTATCTTAGATTATACCTGGACTTTTTCAAAGATGAACTATTATAACCTCTATTTGTAATATGTTATATATGTTGAATAATATGAGGAATTAAATATAATGGGGGAAATTTTAAAGATGTTTAAGAAAAATTAATTTACATGTATACACCATTCTTAGTTTATGAAGACCATGGGCAGATAATTTAAATATCCTCAAAGGAAAAACCAAATAAATATTGACAAATAATTTTCCCTCCAATATTAAAAAAGTTAAGAAATTAAAAATATTTTTAATATAATGTCACTGAATTATTGAGACTTCTTTTGTATTTTAAATTTTTGTCTTACTTTCCACTTTTCATAAATATGATTGGAAATATTGTTCTTTTCAGTCCTCTACAAGAAAAGTGATTAAGTACAATAAATATGGCCAGAGGTACATTAAGAGGGAGATTAGATGTAGTCAGTACACAGGAAACTTGGCACCAAATAAGGGGATACATTCAATGTAGTTCTAGAAAAATGTGGGAGAAATCTCAAATCCTTTAGTATTTTTTTAAATTCAAATTTTCATGTAATTTATTTTTGACTTTTTCATCAGTGAATGTTTGCATTACAATGATCGCATTCACTGTAAGGAGTTGGTACCTGTGCAGAATACACTTTAATTCTCTCTTCATCTCCTTTCTCTTCCCTCCCAACCTCCTCCTTCCATTTTCTAGTTCCCTTTTCTGTTGCAGATCTGTTTACAGCTCAGAATCATGGGACTTTCCCAAGTACCTGCTGGGACAGCCCCCTTGTGGCTGCAAAGGGCCATGTAACTAGTTCTGGTCAATAATTTATTTGTAAACCAGACTTTACATTGTTAGTGTATGATCCTCAAGAGTTCTTTCTTCTGTACTAATATTCCAGATAGTGGCTGCTTTCAAAAGCCAAGTCCAGAGTAAAGACAATTTAGTTCAACTGTCCTCTTTTGGTATACGTGTCAGCCACATGAGTGAGAGATAAAAGTTTAACTGAAAAGATATAATTAGGTGTGTATGGGAAAAGGTTATTATTGTGAAAAGGCTTATGCAGTTGTTAACTCAAAAACACTATGAAAGCCTAACACAAACCAAAACACTATTGTGGGTTTGATTTTCCTACGGACTATCATTTGGCCTTCAAAATCATGTTGTACTATATGTGTTTAACTTGGAAACTTGTGTTCATTACATTCACTAAAAATAAGTATTAGATTGCTACATAGAACATATAAGCTTGTGAATATTGCATTCAGTAAAAAAATAAAATATCACATTCCCATTTAGAGCATATAATGGGTGTTAACTTGTTGAACATCTTTATGAGTTGTAAAAATATACAGTAAGGTTTATAGCAGTACAATACATAATAAGTAAATTTTGAAAGTAGCCTACATGACTATCAACAGATGAATGGCTACAGAAAATGTGTTACTTAAACACAATAGAGTATTATTCTGCCATAAGATGGATAGACTCGAATCATTTACAGGTAGATAATCATAATATTAAGGAGAATAAATTAGATACAAAAGTTTAAAAATTACATATTCCTTTAGTATAAGATACCAAAAATATAAATAAAGAGCAAAATAAAAGATAAATGATGGGAAGTAGGGAAATAGATATTCTCAAATAGGAAAATGATCAAAGATGGAGAGAAGTGCAGGGAGGACAAAAGTAGAGGATGAAAAAAGAATTAAGATATGATATGTTTGTGTACCAACTCCCCCAAGGAATGTAATCATTATTCTCTGTCAGCCTGTATTAATAAAATAAAAACATAAATAGAAGTACAATGAATGCTTCTACGGAGTATCATCTGATGGATAGACAGGCTCCTAAAATAGAATGACATCTTATCATCCAACTTACTAAGCAGATCTAGCACTGTGCAACTTCTGGTTCTCCTCTAAAGTCAAGGTGATCACAAAGGTAAGCGGTTTGAATTGATTCAGAACACTGAGGCAGCCATGACAATGAAATTAGAACTTTATAAAAGAGGACTTCTAGAACTGCTTCAGAAAGTGGTGACAATGATGAGATGTATGTTGGAGGTAGAAAGAGTACTAAAGGAAGTATTACTAATGATGTGCCTTTCACAAGATTCACCACATTTCTAAAATTTAAGCATTTATTGCCAGGCGTGGTGGCTCACGCCTGTAATCCCAGCACTTGGGAGGCAGAGACAGGCGGATTGCTAAGTTTGAGGCTGCCTGGACTACATAGTGAGCTCAGAGCCAGCCTGAACTACAAAGCGAGACCCTGTCTCAAAAAGAAAAAAAAAAATTAAGCATTTAGCATACTTTCTGATCACACCCTGTAATTCTTTAAAGAGTTAATATCTTCATTGCCATTATATGCTGTTCCTCATTATGATAGTATATTCCCATTTTAAATATATTATCAGTACAAATTCTTTTCTTGGAGAACATATCTATAGCTTAAAAACTGAAGGTATTGATCCTGAAACCAGACTCTCTGAGTTCACTTAAGTACTTTGAAAGTAATAAGTGACTTTGGCTCTGTGTTCTTATCCACAAATTAAAGACAGTCATATATATTTTATTAGGTTCTGTTAAATATTTTGAACAGTTCTTGGCATATATCCTTATCTATCTATATGTCATACTTGGTGATAACAATGAAATTTCCCCAAAAGGTCTACATTGAATCTCACTATTGAGTGTGATTCAATTCTTATCTAACTCAGTTTGTGACTTGGTGGAAAGAATTCAACTTAGTGAACTGAGGTGCCCCTGTACAATGTTTTTGTTTTTTTTTTAAAGTGATATTGTGGAGATTCCTCAAAAAACTAGGATTAGAGGTCCCATTTGACCCTGCTATTCCTCTGCTAGGGATATACACAAAAGACTTAAAAGATTCATGTAAGAGCAACATATAGCACTCATTATAGCAGTTCCATTTGTGATAGCTGAATCTTGGAAACAACCCAAATGCCCATCAACTGGAGACTGGATAAAGATGTGTTTTATTTTCTAAAATGGAGTATTACTCTGCCATAAAGAATGATATTTGAGTCATTCATACTCAAATGGATGTATGTTGAGGATCTACTCATCAGTTAAATAAATAAGTCACAGATGTGTAAATACCGCATCTTTTCTGTGGTATGAGAAACTGAAATGTAAATGAGTTCTAGAATGTATGATAGATATTATAAAATATTCTAAGGGAAATGGGGGTAGAGGTAACAAGGAGAAAGTAAAAAATGTGATGGTATAAAAAAGAGGAAAACAAAGTGGGAGGTTGTAGGTAGCAGAATTCAGAAAAATGAGAATTATGTCATGTTATATACTGGTACAAATTCTCAATGTTGAGTGTGATTAAGATATGTATATAAAATGTACCTGTTTCACAATTTAAATAATTTTTGAAAAAAAGAATTCTAGAAGAATCAAGGACTTGGTTGAGTAATCTATAGGAAGCAAGTATATGAAAAAGTCCAGAGAAGTGATGGTGAAATGCTTAGATAGAGATTTAGCAGAGAATATAAACTACTGGCAAAACATGAATATAAGTGACATATGCCATATTGGTGATCAGGCCAGAAAGAGATAGAGTAAAAAAAAAATAAAGACAAAATTTTTGTTGAAAAAAAAAGTGAACAAATAAATACATACATGCTGGGGATACTAGCTTCCAATTGTTAGAAAATGTTGGGTGGGAGATGGCAAGACAGGGTAAGAGTGGGAGATTGGGATAACTTGCAATGTAATCATGATTTTCCATAAAAATAATTAAGTTAATGCTGCTTCTGATGCTGTTTAATCTTACTGAATATCCCTATCATATTCACCCAATAGGTGATAAGAAAGACTTGTCATAGCCATTTTTGTTACAACAGGTAGGAAATTACTTAACAAAAATACATTAAAAGAGAGAGAAAACCCACTCAGACAGGAAGACATCTTTCTTTCACTATTGTTAATATACTTGAAAAGCCTTCAGAGAGCTCTTTGAAAGCCTCGTCTCAGAGCTTAAATCCAGTGCAAAGGGAAAACTGTGTCATTTTAATAAGTCATTGCTCCTAACTTAGAAAATGGCTTGGCTTTTCAGTTTATCTCTTTTTATATAGTCAAGCATAAAATTTATGGGTTGCATTGCATCAGAAGACTGCTACCTCATAAAATACCTCTTTCAGTATGTTCTGTATTCATGTTGCTCCATAAAAGTACAAGTATGTGTTGGCTCTGTTCTGCACCCAGTTGTATATACAGATTTCAGTTAGACAATCAACAAAATGCAATGGAAGCAGCTGCTGCTTTGACCCTCACCCGCACCAACCCCCCTTTGTTTCGGAGTGTGCAGCTTCTTGTTGCTTTCTATGCTGCTTGTCCTTATTGTCGTGCTGTGGTAACTCACACAAGGTGGTTCACACAATAAATCTGTGCATCTCAACACTACCTTTTCCTGATTCTCTTCTTTCCAAGGAGCAGTCTGTAGACATGGAACTTAGTGGAATACCTGCTTTTCTAACAGATTTAGAAAAATCTTTGTTTCTTTCTACCCTTAAGAATATCTGTATAATAATCTCAAAATGCATTTACAAATAATAATGGAAACAAACTGCATGTAGACATTTTCAGAATTTTATATTGCTTTAGAAATTTGAAAAGGGAATCTCTGAACAAAGTATAGGTTAGTCACTCAGCATATTTATAGTTAATGCAGATATCTTTTGTATCTACCTGCAAATTTCATTTATCTCTTAAAATAATGATTCATGATGAAAGTCCTTTCTCTCTTTCTTTCTTTTTGCCTTTCTTTTGTTTTTTGTCCCCTCCAGATTTGACCTTATGGTCAATGTCTGAGAAGACTGTGCAATTGAAAAATCTATTCATATTTCTTTAGAGTACTAAATTTGAAACTGAAAATTATTGTGTTTAACACTTCTAATTTTTACATTATGGTTTCTTTTTTCTTTATGAAGTACATTTTCAAAAATCATAGACTTGATTTAAATCATAAATAGAGATAAAAAGCATGGGAAATGTAGTTTTTTGGTGATAAACACAGAATTTCACAATAACCAATATAATTGTTTATTCTGTCTATTTGGAACACTGTATTTCTTTTTCTATGCTTCTTCATGTTCGACAATATCTAAATATGAGGAAGGCTGAAACTACCTATAAACACTCAAATTTTGTGTTGATTGATTAAAAATAGTAGATATTAACTTTATTTCTAGAACTAGACAACTATATTTTATACAGTATTTCAAAGTTTATGTGTATAATAAAAACCTCTTTTGCCTAAAATGCATTCATTCTCCCATTCAATATTTAACAAGACAGCCCTATTAATTCTTCCTCCAAATGGCAAATACATTCATTTGAATGAGAGGAATCAGAAGCCCCACAGGGGTACTAAAGTAAAAGCCATTTTCCTTGTAACAGAGGCAGACATATAAAGAAGTAATTCTAGAAGTATGTGTGGGAAAGAGATGTGCAGGGTTGAATTACCATATTACCCTCACACCCCTTCCTTTAAAAAATTCTCACTAGTAAATTCAGCTGTTCAAAAGGAGAATCAGAAAGAACGTATAGAATGCTTGTAAAACTATTTGGACTTTTCTTTGGTGGTTAAGCAATAGCTATTATAAAAGGCAAATGTTCCATTTCCTATTATATACATTTGCAAAGAAAATCACCTGCAGGGCTGCCCCGAATAATAAGGTCCCAGCATGAAGACTAGGCACAGAGAGATCCTTCACAAGCCATAGAGGGAGATCAAGTCTTGTGGTCTTTGGAGATCAATCTAAGAAGCCATCCTTGCCAAATCTGAGGCAAACATGACTGTGAGAACCAGAAAGAAAAGCAAGCTAGCAGCTGGCAGGAAAGCAGGTGTAAGTAAAAGCAGGTGTAAGAAAAGGCTATTGGAAAAAAGGGACCACCAATATTACATATAAAATACTTAATATTGTTCCTTGCTAGCTCTAGGCACAGAAGTTGAGTCAGATGAATCAGAGAATCTCAAACATGAGATCTGAAGGTTTCTGGAATATTTGAAGTATACAGAATTCATGCATTCACTCAACATATTATTCAGTGCCTACCAATAGAGAGTACTGAGATGACAAGGATAAAGCAGAAATAGTCCTATACTTCAAAGAATTCACAGTAAATTAAGGAATCGGAACAGTAAAGGAGCACTTAAAATACATCTTAATGATATTTATCACACAAGAAAGAAAAAGATGCTTAAAAGCAGTAACTATCTCCAATTAAGACTGCAGAAAATTCTCCCAGAAAAATGGAGACATCTTAAAGGGGTAAAAAATAATTATACATTTTATATGTTATTTGTTTATCACATATATGAAAATTTCCAAATAATTCAGCCAGACAACCAAAGGACCTAACGTGAAGTCAGACTGCAGTAGGTACAGTTAAATGATACAATGATAAAAACGTGAAAACTCCTGAACACTTCTAAAGATTTCTGTGTGTTTGTACTCAGAATGGAAACAAAGAAAGAGCTCACGAGATCACTGATTGTGAACGGCTCATCACACCAAGCTGGTTTGCACTGCATTCTGCAGACTCCAGAAAATATTGAAACATCTGAGGCAGAGGAGTGACACTGAGATATGTAGATCATGGAAACCATCCTGGCCGCGTCAGCAAGAACAGATGGAAAGAAAAGGGAGTGATCACCGGAGCAGTAAGTTCAACTACAGTTCAAGACCGGAGAGCTTCAACCAGGGGACAGACAGTGAGAATGAAGATGAAGAAGCAGGTTCCAGGGACACTTAGGAGATGGAATTATACGACTGGTGGTGGCATTTGTGAAGGAAGGACCAAGCTTTGTATGACTGTTTGGTTTCTTATTAGGAAGTGTCATCCACCCTATCAGAACATATTTCAGAAGGGGAAGTATGTAGGAATGGAAAGGATAAAAAAATGATTTAGAATTCCCAGTGAGATATTCAAGAACACCCATCTAATTTCAAGGATGTGGATACAGAGATTTAAAGTCCAAAGAAACAGTTGCAGATATGGCAGGGATGAACCTGAAAATATTGTGATAAGTGGAATAAACCAGAGGAATATTGCATGATTCCATGCATACTGAATAGTCAAATTTGAAAACAGCTATGTAGTTTCCTAGTGCTGGAATATAGTGATTATAGAAGGAGGTGGTGATGTTTAAAGGGCACAGTTTCCTTTTGGAGTGAAGAAAATGTTTTAAAATTGGTAGTGGAAGTGTAGGCACAATTTTGTGAATATATTAAAAACCACTGAATTATATGCGTTAAGTGAATCAGTTGTATGCAAATCAATAAAGCTGTTAAACATGGCATGAAAGAACATGTAACAATATAGATAAGATGTAGCTAAATAGGCTTCAATGCTATTAAAGTATCTTTGAAAATTTACCTAAAAATGTAATCTTCCACTCCAATAAACATTAAAAACACACACTTGTAGGTAAATATTCGGGTAAAGGAACAAAACAGTCTACTCACTCTAATAAAGTTGTTCCATCTGCCTGGTGAAAGCAAAGGTTAAAAGGTGGGCAGGGAGACTACTTCCAAGCGTATCTGAGTAGACAAATAAAATTTTTAAACAATTAGTGTACTTATGTGCAAATGAGAAACACCGATGGGATGGCTTTGTCCTCACTGTCCACATCGTCTAGAGCAAATCACGCTGGATTATTCACAGTTCAGGCTTCCTTTGTGCTCCTCACTTCTCTCACTGCTGCAAGTGTTGTAAACAGTGGGAAAATGGCATAGATTTAGAGTCAAATACATCTAATTTTTACACTCACTTCTCAAGTGAGTATCTCAGTTTCCATAAAGAAAACTTTGAAGCATTTAACAGATTTGCCATGTACATTTTTTTTTCTTTTTCTTTTCTTGGCTCTGTCTAATTCACTCTTCCCACCAACAGGCCTTTCTATTTCTCACACCTTCACACTCTTCACACTTATACTACTGATCCCATCACTCCAGTCCCTCTCCTTCCTCCCTCTCAACAGTGTGTCATTGTTAATGAGTCGAGCAACAAGATCCATTTCATCTCTTTGGGTTTTGTACTCACAACAGGTTTTTACTTATCCAAACTCCTGTTGCACTCTTTGAAGCGACCTCATGACTTGATGTTTTCTAATTTAAGCAGCAAAGAAGTGGCTTAACAGAAGACAGGCTTTTCTGCATATTCTTTAGCATGTCTTGCACAATGCTGCCACAGTAACATATTCTTACTACACAGCTGATGCTCCAGAAAAAAAAAACTGAAGAATCATTGAGACCTCAAAATTCTTTTATACTTCTTCAATTTTAATTTTATTAGTATGTATTTGCAGTGAGCAACGATTATATACCTGTGAGGAGCTGGTATACATATAAATCACATCTTAACTCTTTCTTCACCCCCTTTTGCCATCTCTTATCTTCCTTTCCCTTTTGCAAAAGATTTAACTCTCTATTTCTTATTATTGTCTTTTATTTTAGTCTTTATTTGTAACTTTGAACTTGATGCATTAGAATAATTGACAAATGTATCAAGATGCATTATTTAAAAAGTTGATGAACACTCATTTTGTGCTAAAATTTTTCCAAATTATGTGCACGATGCCTAGTTAATGGTACTCTTTTAGCAGTTCTACAAAGGGTAGTCCTTATACTTCCTTTGCAGCTTAAAAATTATGTTTAAGGTATTTCCTTATATTCACAAAACTTCTTTATATTAAAAATAGGAAATTTGACGAATACTTGTTTTCTGGCCTTTGTCATTTTGTTTTGTTTTCTTTTGTACTATAATTGGCAAAGACTCTACTGAAGTACTAAAAGACAGAATGACCCTGAGTTTGAACCTTGTATCCCTGGAATCAGTTTACTCACACACACAGTGAAGCTAGGAACAGGTGGGTCATGACTACAGAGCCATAAGAAATTAGTACCCACTGAAGCTACCGGGCAAAGCAGAAAAATAATATAAGTTCATTCTCAGTCAACTTGAATCATAACTATTTCCTAATGTCTACCATTATTTTTAAAGACAATAACAGCAGTTACAGAGGAATGAAGTATTTTCCACTACATGAATGGAAATATATTTGCTTATTATTTACTTATGATGATAATGAGACCATCTTGATTTTCCATCACATTCTTATCAAAGGTAAAGTTGTGGGTTCTACCAGTCTTATTTTAGATGGTTTCCTAAGTGGTTCCTAAAGGAAGAGCAGATCTTAATTAGTAGAGTTTATATTTACAGGTCCCCCGAGGCCTTCTGGGACCATAGGTGGGGACTAGGGAAGGTGACTGGATTATAGGAGCATTATAGCTGAGTTCTGCTCAGGGTCACAGTGAAAGAGACCTGGCAGATTTTACTTCCTTTCCCAATTCTTCCTATGACTTTCCTTTTGAAGCTTCCCAGGCCTTGAGCAGCTCTCCTCCAACCTGCCCCTCTCCCTGCCACTCTGCCTTGCAGTCAGCCAACTACAGGGTGATGCATCAGCCAAAATAAATCTCTCCTTCCTTAAATTGAGCGTATTGTCCCAGCAACAAGAAAGCGAGTAAGACAATTTCCTCAGGGAATGTCTCCCAAAATGGAAAGCATAACATGACAAGGTAAAGTGAGATACAGAGACGTGATTTACAGCGTGTACAGGTTTGTGTGTCCTATGAGGGTGCTCACTCAACTGGTGGCGAACAATGGAAGAAAGAAGTCTGAAGGGACAATTTTAATCTAGTACAAGTCTTTAAGCAAATTTCTTTGGTATTGCACTCTTTTCCTATAAGAAATATTCTTCACCTAATCTCTGTAATCATTTACTTTCTTTCAAAAAATCCTAAGGCTTGATCTACCAGTACTGAATAAAACATAAGTAATGGTTACTTTTCAAAATATATAGAGCAGTGTCAGTTAAGTGAATTAAACTACAAATATAATCTGCTTACTCTCTTCACTGAGTCTGACCCATGTGTTCTGGCAGCTATATAGGCAGAAAATCCGAGTATCTCCTTTAAAAAGAGCGTAACCTGCACCACAATTTGCAGAGAGAAATTTGGGACACGTGTTCCCATTTTTTCTTAGGAGTGGGGTGCATTGTACTGATGATGTGATAGAAGTTAAATGAGTTTTGTTTTTGTTTTCACTTTCATGTTGGACAAGTACTAGGCCACTGGATGGGAATACTGTGAGGATGCCAATACACGTGCAAGAAGCTGCTTTCTTTGTGAAATTTCTAGTTAAAAATATAATCTGGTGAATATATAATTCATAATTCAAAATGAAAGGAGGCTCTGTAAATAATTAAACTTGGATATAACCATGTAGGGGAGGGCAATGTGGAATAAATATTCATATATTTAGCCTATAGATAAGAAACAAGTAAAATAATTTTATACAAAGAGTTGATAAAAGTATAATCATAAAAATATATTCATTTGTTCCAAAGTCTTCACAGTGGTGATGTTCTTGGTAAATCCTACCTTAAGAAAGGATCCATTAAGTTCTGAATTAAAAAAAAATCCTTTTGTGCTTGGATTTTATTTTACAGCTGAAAATCTGCAAATGCAACAGGGAAATGATAAGATTCTTCTTTTTCTCTTAGCGCCATTGCTCGCTTACACTCAGCAGGAGCAAGGGCACACTTTTTTTTTTTTTTTTTTTTTTGAGACAGGGTCTCGCTTTGTAGTTCAGGTTGGCCCTGAGCTCACTATGTAGCCCAGGCAAGCCTCGAACTCAGCAATCCTCCTGTCTCTGCCTCCTGAGTGCTGGGATGACAGGTGTGAGCCACCACGCCCAGCACTATATGTGGCTACCAGGGATTGAACTCAGGACCTTGCACTTGCAAGGCTGGCACTGGAACCACTGAGCCAAATCCCCGGCCCCAGGGCACATTTTTTGATGTTATTTTGTTTTGTTTTGTTTTTGTTTTTGTTTTTGTTTTTGAGACAGGGACTCACTTTGTAGTCCAGGCTGGCCCTGAGCTCACTATGTAGCCCAGGCAAGCCTTGAATTCAGCAATCCTCCTGCCTCTGCCTCCCGAGTGCTGGGACTACAGGCGTGAGCCACCACGCCCGGCTGACGTGTTAAGTTATAACCTGGAATATTGCTGTGCTGTATGGAGAGAACACAGAATTGCTATAGGTGTTAGTATCAGTGACTGTATTGTTTCAAACAGTTGGGAAATGATTAACGGCAGGTTGGTAAGGCCTCTCCAGATTGGATAGTTTTATTAGAACTTAAACAAAAAAACAACTTCTAGATGAACTGAGTCAGAACTGTACAAAGAGTGAGAGCTGTGGGCAGAAGATAAATTAAAGAATGAGTTGTGGGTAAAATACAGAAAAAAAAAGATATTACAAGCTCCTTTCTCTAGACATAGGCCTTATGAAATACAGGAGAAAAAAAGACATGCAGGGTATGGCTTCTCGAGAAGATAGAGATGTGAGTTTAAATGGAATGTCCAGAGAAGGAAGGGCTGGGGGTTCAAGGCAAAGAAGGAGGAGCAGTAACAGGGAGAGGAAGGGAAAGCAGAAGAGGTAGAGCAGGAGGAATAGGACAGAAAGAAGAATGAGATAAAGCATGGTCCTCCAACAACTAGAATTCAGGCGCATGTATGTTGGGCTGGAGTATAACAGGCTTTTTCAACAATGTATTATGACCTTTAATAGAACTGTTATGTCTATTTACACCTTTGCATTAGAGGAAAATAGGCTGAAGATAAGTCACTAAAATAACTCTTTGGTGATAGGAGGCTTTGCTTCCCAGGAGGCTCTCTATTTAAATGTGAAAAACTTACCTGAAAAGGCATCATCTTAAGATCTGTTAACGTAATTGGAAGGGTGAGTTTATCAACTTCATGGTTATGGTCTGGACCGACTCAAAATAGCATGTATTAGGGGCATGGCATGTACACAAAAGGACATGTCCAAAATTTTGTGGGAACAGAGTGACAGAATAAAAAAGGAAATAAAATCTGCAACAAAAATCCTACGCAGAGAGGATTAGTTCCAAAAGAATAGAAAGCTAACAAGAACCTGAAAAAAGAACAAATGAACCCCTTTCTTAGGTACCAGTAATATGAGGTCCAAACTCTGATTCTTTAACATCTATTCCTAAAATATGCCTGACGTTATTAAAACTTTTCATTGAAAAGTAGGCCCAAAACTAATGGAGTGCACTAGGTTCTGAGTCCTGTGCACCTAGGATCATAATCCTCTATGAAGTTTGGCTGGCTTTTCCCAGAAGCCATCAGGGTTCTCCTTATTATAATCAAAATTTGTGTCACAGGGGGCCGGAGGGTTCAGTGGTTCCAGCGCCTGCCTCGCAAGCGTAAGGTCCTGAGTTCAATCCCCGGTAACCACATATAATGCTGGGCGTGGAGACACGCCCACCAATAATCAACACCGCATACCACAATGCCAGACGTGATGGCTCACGCCTGTCATCCCAGCACTCGGGAGGCAGGGACAGGAGGATTGCTGAGTTCGCAGCGGCTTGCCTGGGCACCATAGTGAGCTCAGGGCCAGCCTGAACTACAAAGCGAGACCCTGTCTCAAAAAGAAAAAAAAAAAAAATTGTGTCACAGGCTCTACGCAGAGATCGTCTTCCTACAATACAAGTCCCTGACCCTGCCTTGGAACCTTGACCATTCAGACACTTCACCTTTTTTTTTTTTTTTTTTACATTTTATTGGTACACTGTATATACACATCTCAATTACAATTACACTCCACATTAAGAATTTGTACTAGTATATGACACAACTTAATTCTCATATTTCCCCCTACATTACCCCCTACCCCCCCATATTTAACCTTTTGATCAAAAGCTCCCACCATACTTCACCTTAAGCCCTGCCATCTGTTGCTGCTACTTGTCCTGTCCTACAGGTTCACCATGCACTGGCTGCCTCCATGTGCCAGAGGCAGGGTCTTCCTTACAAAATAAAATCCATAATCACCTCATTGTGACTTCATGTTCAGTAAGATTTGGGTGTCTTGAATAGTCCAAAAGTTCAAGATCAAGATGCTGGGTGATTCAACCTGACAGGACCCTGACTCCCTGGCTTGTAGATAGCCACCTTCTTGTATCTTTCTAAAGGCATGTGGGAGAAGAAAGACAGTAAAACAACACTCTCTTTCTATAAGGACACTAACTGAACCATATTAAAGCCTCATCCATTTACTTTTTTTCAGATATTTACTGGTACATTTTATATACAGCTCACAATCACAGACAATATTGGGGAATCTGTATCAGTATATGACACATTAATTCTCATTTTTACCCACATCCCTACCCAACCACAACCCCCCAACCCTTATATACATGCTCTTTCATTTTCTTTCCATTTACTTTTAATTGACTCTTAAAACTCCATCTCCAAATGGAATTAAGTTGGAGGTTAGAAATTCAACAGATTAATTTAGAACATATGATTCATTGCTTAGTATTCTGCCCACTGTGAAAGTTCTTTTTCTCCTGCAAGATCAACCCGTTCTACCCTAATATCCTCAAAAGTCTTCATTCTTTCTAGTATCACTTTCAAATCTAATGTCCAATGTTTGAACTCAAACCTTCTATATCATATATAGATGAGACCTGAAGTATGACTCATCCTGACAAAATTGTTAGCCAACTGTGAACTTGTGAAACAAGACAGGTTATGAACTTCCAAAATATGGTGGGACAAGATTACAATAGATATTTTCATCCCAAAAAGGAGAAAACAGAAAGAAGAAAGAGGTGACAAGACCTAAGCAAGCTTAAAAGCTAACAAGGCAAACCCCATTGGATAGTAGGATTCAGAAGATCCTACAGAGTCTTGCTCCTCCTTTACAGGGTAGCATCTCTTCCTTTAGGACTGACCAGGACACTATGTTCCATGCCAGTGGCTCTGCTGTGCTGGGACCAGGCTGCCCAACCTCCAGGCATTCCTGTCCACAGGATGTGTGAGAAAGCTGTTCAAACTTGAAAGCAACCCAGTATCCCTCATTATTTCTTTGGGTTTTGAATTATTCTTTTTCTTGAAAAAACACCATTGAAAGCATTTTCAACCTGCCTTGCAAAGTCTAAGAAGTCAAACAACCTTCTTTTCACCTAATCTCTGCCCCCTTTGGTTAAAATTGGCAGGGTTTCTGCTCATATAATCCAATGACCTCTTTGTCTAATGCCAGCCTTACTGTGGCACTGGTGTCCTCATTGTGCTTTCTTATATTTAACTATTTGCAAGGGTCAGGATCTTCCAAACCTTTTAAAGCCAAGCTTCCCTTTGCTTAACAATTCATTCTTCAGTTCAAATTTCTTCTTTGCATTTTACTATAAACAGCAAAGAAGATCTGAACCATTCTTTCCATACTTTGCCTTGAAATTATCTTTGCTAAACACATGATTTTATCACTCACATGTTCTACCTTTCCCACAAAATACTAGACTACAGTTTAGTTCAGTTTCACAACCTTTTTAATGAGGGTCACTTTTCCTCCCATTATTCATGTCTGAGATTTCATCAGAATGGCCTTTGACAGAAACACCTCTAGTGACGTTTGTACATGATTATCTATATATTCTCACTTTAAAAATAAATAAATAAATAAATGAAAGAAATATTGGACTTTCTCTCTGGCTTTCTTTCTGAAACTTCAGTAGAATTGCCTTTTATATTCATATTCACCTCATGCATCTCAAAATTATTCCTGCCTTTACCCCTAGTGATATTTTTAAGTAGTTATAGCCATACATTCACCATTTGGCACCAAAATTTGTTTTATTAGCTTGAGCTGCCATAGTGAACAGGGGCAACATAAGAAATGTATCCTCTCACAGTGCGGGAGGCTGGAAATCATACCACATGTGGGCATGGCTCTGGTGAGGGATTTCTTTTTTAGCTTTAAAAAAAAAAAAAAAAAAACAGGGTTCAAACTCAGGACCTTGCACTTGCAAGGCAGGAGCTGGAACCACTGAGCTAAATCCCTGGCCCTCTTTTTGGCTTATTTAAAAGCCACCTTCTCATTCACATGTCCTTTTTTTTCTTTACGGTATTGGGGGTTGAACTCAGGCCCTTGTGTGTCCAAGGTTGGCCCAGTACCACTTGAGCTAAATCCCCAGCCCAACATATCCTTTCTTCTGCATAAACATGATCGGGAGAGAGAATTCATCTTCTTAAAAGCCACCAATCCTATCATCTTGTTAGATTAAATCTTACTTGTATTTACTCAGTAATTGCCACCTAAAAGTCCTCCCTGCAAATGTAATCACATTTGAGGTTAGGGTTTTAACTGACTAATTACAGGGTGGAAACAAAAGTTAGGGTTTCGTACCAAGAAACCTATACTTTTAACATACAAGGTAAAATGTGAGAAAGACAGTCCAAGGGCTTGTATGCTTTATAGTCCACTATAAAATATATTCCCATGTATCTTTTTGAAAGAAAACACAAACTAAATTTTAAGTAATTGAAATATATAATATGCTACCTTACAGAAAACTTAGTCTGTGTATCAGTTCTGGTAAGACTTTGACACATTACCTAAGACAAGCCCTCAGATAGAAAAGAAAATGAAAACAGTGATGCTGAATAACTGAAGAATGCTTTCTTGTGTAGGATATTTAGAGAACCCTAGAAACAGTGAGGTCTACCAGTATCTTAACAAGTTACTAAATATGACAAACATCATACCACCAAACATTTACTTAAATGAAACATTACTGTAGGTAAAATTCAGAAAACAATATTGCTAATTAAATCCAAATAGTCAGTTAGTGTGAAGAGCAATTATCTCTTACTCAAAGAATTACATATGGAACACAGCATGCATCATTTCCTTCATGAAGAAAACAAATTCTCTTAAATTCACTAGCAAGTTGTTCAACACAAATGGTCCAAACCTTTTGCCAGGGGGCTATAAGCCAGCTGACACATTTCCACCCACACTACACAACCACTCATATTAGTTGCTCTACACAATGTACTTGGCATTATCACAAATGTTTGTGTTACCCAATAACAGTGTCATCATATGTTTTCTTCTTTTCAACGAATATATTAGAAATCAAAGAACTGAACACATGGGTGGATTTGTTTTTTCACATAAGCTGATATCTTGGTAGCCCTCAAACCTAAGGAGCATTGCAAGTTTAAATGTTGCTTGCATCACGGTGGCTGGATCCAATGAGTCATGAAAGATACTTCTAAGTACTGAGATTGCCATCAAAATGTGACATTATAAAGACTTCTATGAAAAAGAATGTTTCTGTGCAAATAAATTGTGTATCTGTTTAAATCAAATGGAGCTATTCTGTTCCTTATCTGCCACAGAGATTTTTATATTTTTTAAAAAATCCTTCAACTTCTGTGGACTCTTGGAAAATGAAGGACATTTTAACTAAAAAGTTATGTTAGGGATTGAGGCAGATCTACTCCAACAAAACAATTTACCTTTCATCATAAAAGTATGCTTCTCAAAGTGTGACACCTGCACCATTCTTATTCACAGTAATTAGGGATGCTTTGAAAAAATATATTTTAAGACCACACTCTTGTACTGTACTCCAAAATCTTTAGAATCAGGATTTGAACTAAACATTTCCCAACCACCCTTCCAAACTGACTCTTAAGTACATGAGAATTCTGCACATCTCAAGTGGGGATTGAAGAAAAAAAGAATATAAATCATCATCTTCCTTCATTTCATTCATGATTCTGCAACCCAAGAAAGTCTGAGAGAATATAAAATACATGAGTTCCAACAAAACTTTATGTTTCTTTGTTTGTTTCACCCATATGTCTACCACATCACTTAGAAGTCTTTCTAGGACACTTAAGGCTCTGGTTCACCATAATCACCTTTTAAACTCACAAATAAATGTTAAAGTTGGATCTTAGCCCCTTAGTAGTACTCCCAAATGGGCTGAATATCAAATGGGGTGGTTTGTCCTCAAGGACAAAGTCAACATTCTGTGTGCCTCTCTCTTCACCTTTTTCTATCTCCTTCCCTCCCTCCCCACACCCCTCCTTCTCCTGTATCTTTTTCCTCCTCCATTCTGCCCTCTTTCTCAGCACAGTTCCATCCATCATAATTTTTACTCATGACCAACAGCAACTACTTGTAGGTCAGACAGCTGCTGAAGTAAGTCACATGTCAACAGAACTATTTGATATCAAACTCAGTACTCATGTAGGCGGCCTCCTTGTGTCTTCACATGCAATACCTGGCATCATCACACAGACCCTTAATGCACATCTTATTTCTTTCACTAAGATGAATGTTTCTTCGGATATTGACATCTCCGAGATCAGGATGGATCCTTGAAGGCATCTTACAAATGTCCCACATTTTTCAGCAGCTGTTAATTTTGCTGTTACAACTGTTCACTTCTCCCCAGTGAGGATAGAGTTGTTCTTTTATTTCCATCCTTTTTTTAAACCAAAGACCCCTGGACAGTGGGCTTTTATGTCAACCAAACACGCCGCAGGACAAAGCAGACTTCCTTGCACCACCACTTTGCTCTGATATCTACCATATGAGTCAGAAGCAGTCAGAAGATTGTTCTATTTTGTTTTATGTTGGATAAGACCATCAGGAAATGCACCTTGAACTGCAGGGCTTTCAGAGAGCTTTTTAAATACATATAAAATAAAGTGACAACAAAGCTTTTTTTTCTCAATACTTTCTAATAATAAAATTCAAAATAATGGTAGAATTTACATTCAATGGAATTCTAAATCTGATGAAATTTAAGGGACAGTGACAAACTTCAAAAATGAAAGTTGAAACAACAGATGGAAGAAACAAAGGATCTTGGCTCTCATTAAGGAGATATGGCAAAAAAAATTAAGATCCTTACATATAAAATTTTTCCTGGCCTACTGCTGGGTGAATAATGACTGAGGTCTCTCATGGAACCTATTACCATTTCATATCTATCTAGAGACAGTCCTTGATTTTATTTTAGGGGAATTGTCCACATGGATACTCATCAGATCATATCCTTCTCAGAAAAGGAATCCTTCTGTCCTACCTTGGTGGGAGGTCATCGGTTACACTCTGCAAAGGCTGCTATTGCTGACGCTGTCCTTGGTTCAGAATTTCCTCTGAGAAAATTGGATCCATTTCCTCAGAGTTCAGTTGGAGGTAATTTTGTGGAACATCACACTAATTCACATGTCAAATCTAAAAGGTAATATCCTTCTTAAGATAATGATCAGGCTTAATTTATCAGAAAAAATAACTATAGTGGTGGAAGTTATGCCTCAGCATTTGAGGTTATTTCATGCTAGTCCATGAAAATACAAACACAGCCAGAACAAGCTTATAGTCTAGTTTTAGTAAAGAATTAAAAATTAAAATAATAAAAATAAAAAAGTATTGTACATTCATTCACCCACACAACTTCTACAAAATATGGCTCTCTAGGGAATATTCTGGGGACTGTTTTTATTCTGATTTATTTCCAATAGTCTTTAAATTTTCCATTCAAAATTTAGAGGAAAAAAATTATAATGATGAGGTGAGTTACAAAGAATTACAGTTGTGGTAGATGTCCAACCCAAGCATAGGTAAACTCAATCAACAAATTATAAAATAATTTTATGCTACTTGTTAAGATCATTAGATATTTTATTAATCACTGAATATGTAATAAAACTAAGGAAGTACTATTTAATAAAAAAAATCAGAGGAAGTTTAGGCATCTGTTTTATTCTAGGATGAGTTCTTTGTCTACTTTAAAAACTTCCAGGAAAATGAATCCCATAGGCACAGAGCATAGCTGCCTCTTAGACAAGATCCCTACGTCTCACAGCCTGTTGCCTTCCTGTGCTAGTCCATTCAGACTGTGAAAATAAAATGCTCTGTACAAAAAAAGCAAATCTATTTCTCAAAGTGCTGGAGTCTAAAGATCTAAGATTAAAGTCCTAGCAGATTCAGGGTCTGGTAAGCACCTGCTTTCTCAAATGTGGCACCTTCTTCCTGTGGTTGGACCTTCAAACGAGAGAAAGGGATAGATGGGAAGGGGACCAAGACATAGGAGCTGGGAGAGGAAGGGGATGAAAAAAAGAACTCAATATGCTATGTACATGTACTACCTCCCCGCAAGGAATGTGAACATTATGTACTTCAAACATTCGTTAATAAAAATTTTAAAAGATGTATTAGGTACTAATTCTATCAATAGAGACATAAATATTCAGACCACAGTCCTCCTTAAACAATAATCCCAGCAATAGACAAGAAGCTACAGAATTTGTCACACTGTTACAGTTATTTATTTACATGTCTGTCTTTTCCTGTGGACTCTTAACTCCTAGAAACAAGAGCTTGTTACTTCTCCTTTACAATCTCAACACCTAGAATAGTCTTTATACTCAGGGGCCCATAAATACTGCCCATTGAACTTACAAATGGATGACTAGTGCTTATGAGGACCAAGTCATAGACTAGGAAAGCAAGACGTATTTATGATTAGAACAAAAACCTTACTGACTAGATCAGAAGGTCATATTCCGAAAGTTAGATCATTCTCATGATTTCATCACTCATAAATGGCAGAACAACAAACTAGGTCTGTTGATGACATCATGTCTATTATAAAAGGCAGATTTTCTCCACTGTAATTCACAACACACTTCTAAATCAGAGTATTAAAACAATACATGTATTACTGTTTCACCCTGCAAAAATGGTGAATTAGGAAATAAAAGATCAGAGTTTTCTCTTTCAAATTGTCAGAACCAAAACCTGAGATTAAATTCACACAGCAGATCTCTTCTTTGTACTGCTACTATAACAAAGCAAATATATGACTTTTCAAAACTAGGTTTTGGTCAAACTAAGAAACAATGAGGACACACAAAACTAGAATGAGCTTAAAATATATCTCACTTGCCTGTGTCTCATAAGCAAAGGGCTAAACTTCCTACCTCCAGCGTATCCAGCCAGAGAAAAACCTGTGAAGGAAGACAGTGATATCCGCCTGTCACTCAGTGGTACAACAAACCCTTGTCAGGATCCAGTGGGGGGGGGGCAGGAAACCCAGGACACTGAGGCTAAATGCCAGCTGTTCGACAAATGTTTATACCACCTCAGCCTCCACTTCTAAATATTGTTGGGATCATTTCATTATACTTGAAAACAGTTAAAGCACAAGTAATGATAGCCTCAACTTTCAATCACTGCACAAATGACTAACTCACTTCACAAGGGGACATTTTTTCCCTGAAGTTCCATAGGGCAAGAATTAAAATAAAACTCACAGACTACTATTTTATAATTGTCTGCTGATCGCATACTAGGAAATCTTCACAATGCATCTCCACTACCTCTGCCCCACACTGGCCTACCTTCTCCGCAAGGCAGCGGTGGAATTTATCTGACAGGATGTCATTCTGGGAGGAGGTTGCAGGAGAAGGAACAAAAGGCAGAACTTTATGTTTTATGGTCTGAACAATCATCGCCAGCCTTCTCCCAAATTGCATGCGACGTGGATTTCTTTGCAAAATAAAACGCGTCAAGGCATATGAGAATCATTCATTTCAGTTTCATTACTGGTAATTGATCACACTGCCCAGAGGAAATCAGTCCATTTGCTTTTCATGAGCCAGACTGGGCAGAGGTCAGTAGTCACATCTTTCCTCTATAATGAACTAATAATCAAAACAATGCACACTTAATGAAAGGCCTGGCCAAGGAAACATGTTTGCTCTCATTCTTTCCAATTTCAACTTATAGTGGTAAGGCACTCAGAAATGTTCTCTCCTCATTGTTGTTACAATAAAACTTGATTTTTAACCTTCATTCCAAGTCATCTTCCAAAAACTGATCATAAAATTGTTGGTTTCATTCCTTCCAATACAACAGATGTGCATGCCGAACATTAAAAGAAGAGTCCATCCCCTCAAAAATGTTCTAAGACAGTCTCACTCTAATTGGTTTGTGTGCCGCGCAAAGAAAATGCCAGCCTAAGTATAAACAGACTGACAGGTTGTCTGATTCCACAGTGACTCTTACAAGTCAGTGTTCAGTGAGCTTCCAGAATATCCTCTGGCAATGCTCATTAGCAAAACACAGCTGATACCTCTCAAAGGTAATTGGCTGGGGGTAGTATGAGAAGGAAAGGGTACATCCTTCCTCTTCCTGGGTCTCAAAGTCCAAAGACTAGAAAACTATATACACCACAACACTAAAATGCCTAAAATGATTTTTTTAAAAGCAGAAACTTTTTTTCACTAAGAAGTTTGGCAATCTGGTTCACACCTTTCAGCTCAAGTTTCAGATCTCATTTCCTGCTTTGGGTCATTATCAATGATAAGGACAACACATATTGGCACTATTCAAGGTACTGACTATAGACATTAACCCCATAGTCAGTGATGACCTTTTCTGACAGATTTTAATATACTGACTTCTTACAGACTTTACACAGTCTTAATATACTATTACCCTATCCCCAAAAGGTTGTGATTCATTTAGTTACAACCACTTTAAAATGAATCCAGTGTATATTGCAATATGTTCAGAAGTGGCTTATGACACCAGAGAGCATATAATTATTCCCTCCCAGCTATGCGGTTTTGCTACTAGCAGATAATAATTGTGTAGCTCTACACCCTACATAACCCTAGGGAGCCTTTCCAAGTAAAAATTTTGAAAACAATTTAATGAAAAATCTTCCAAAATGGCAGCAGCCATAACCAAACACAGAACATTTACAGTATAATTTGAGAACAGGGCTTGGTGCTGTGCTGTACTCTCAGCTACACAGAAGACGAAGCCAGGAGGACTGTTTGAGCTCAGGAGTTCAAGGCCAGGCAGGGCAATTTTACATAAAGAGAGACAGGGCAGGAGATTTAGCTCAGTGGTTCCAGCATCTGTCTTGCAAGTACAAGGACCTGAGTTTGACCCTGGTAACCACACACACAGTACCAGGCATGGTGGCTCACAGCTGTAATCCCAGCACTTGGGAGGCAGACATAGGAGGATTACTGTGAGTTCAAGTCTTGCCTTGGGGTATACAGTGAGCTCAGGGCCAGTCTGAACTATAAGCGAGACCCTGTCTCAAAAAAAAAGGGGAGAGAGAGACAGAGGGAAGAAGGAAGGGAAAGAGGGAGGGAGGAAGGAAAGAAGGAGGTGGAGGAGGAAGAAAGAAAAAGGAAGGGAAGGAGGGAGCAAGGCAAGAAAATTTGAATTTTGTTGAATGTAGAGACTGTGCAGAGAAAAAAATCTGTGTTGAATGTGTGTCTGTGTGTGTATGTGTGTAAGACAGAGAGAGATTAGTACTTTTCATATGATAACTATTATGCTGTCACTGACTTAGTTCTGCTTTACCCCCTGACTCTACCCATACTATGATTTCTGAGAAAACACACACATTCACAGCAAGGTCAAGAACTAGCTAGAAGCTTGTACCCAGTTCTCCAGAAGCCATTCACACAGGTAGCTACACAGGACAGCTTTCCTCCCAAGGCAACTTTGATGAACACGTCATTCTTATGTACTTTACTTACTATTTGAAAATGTTTCCACAACCCACTTTATTAAAAATAACAAGTACAAATGAAAACTATGTCACAAAGGTCACTGAGACAACTTCTCTAAGAGCAGCTGCCTCAAAGAGAGCTCCTGGGCCTCGTAGAGAGAGCTAGGAAGAAAGAGAATAGTTTTCTTCCTCAGATAAGAAGCTGTGAGAAGGGGTGACTAAGAATGAGTAAAAGATGGTAAAGAAAAAAAAAACTCTCAGCCTACAAACTTTGCATGGATGTAAAGGAGATAAGATCCCAACCCTATGCTTATTATCACAATCAGGAATCTTTACACATAGGTGCCACAACACACCCCATTCCACTGTGCCTGACAAAGAACTGACCAGCACTCTCTTATTTCTTTCTGGCATTCCTTCTACTCCTCTTGCAAGATGGGTCAAGACAGAAAGGCTTCAAGGCAAAGCTACCTTCTCACCTCACTTATCCACAGATGAGCCAAATCCCTAATATCCCTGAGAGAAAAGCAGAGCTGGTAGAAATATCTCACAAGTTGGAAGGAATGTGGTCTGGAGTAATGCTATCAATGGTCCACATAATATTAACTGACTTTATTATCTTCAAGTTCCTTTAAGCTTTTCCTATCTTGATGTGCCTCTACAACTTTCCACTTGTTACTACAGGGCTTTCATTTTGTTATCATTAGTTTTGTATTTATACATTTAGATGTGATGGCTTGTGTTTAGATACCCCTCCCAAGCCTCCTGCAGTCAGAGGTGGGGCTTTTCTAGCAGTGGCTGGATCTAGAATGTACGATGTGGGCACTGATTGATGGTGTAATGCAAAATTCAAGGACAGCAGGATTAAGGCTTGAGTGTTGCCCACCCTAACTAACCTGGATAAGATGTAAGGGATAGAAAGAGCTGTGATCATCCCAAGTTGCTTTGCTACCTGATGATGAGCATGAGCTGTTTCTGCTCTTAGACCCCTGTCTGCCACGCCACCTTGGAGCCAGCCATTTAGGGACTGAAACCTCTTCAAACTGTGAGCCAAATAAACCTCCCCTCCCTTAATTTGTGGGTACTGGATATTTCACCTCAGCAGAGAGAAAAATAACTAAGACAGATTTCTTCTGGGATGAGGCAAAGCATAAAATCATAGATTAATTTATGAAAAGAAATTTCACAAACATAAAAAATCTGTTCTACATGTAGAGCAAAATGAGTACAATATGGCTTTTATGTTTCTTAGTGTCCAATGCAAGACAGGAAATATAACATATTACTACTGTTCATTACATAACATATGTAATAATCTGCATATTACATTATGTATCCAATAATCCATGTGTACTGTTTCATTAGTGTAATGGACTGAATGCTTGTGTCCTCTGAAACTCTGAAATCCTAACTCACAGCATGATGATATTAGGACAGGAAATATTTTAGCAGTGTTCTGGTTAATATCTGGATCTCTCCACTAAGGGTCATGACCTCAAAAGTGGGGCTTGTGACTAGATTACAAGGGAAGCCTAGCTGGCTTTCCGTTGGGAGGCAAGGACTGATGAGTGTAGACAGGTCACTGTGGGCACAGCCTGGAAGGGTTTGTCTCTCATCAAGCTCCTCCTTTGACACTTTCCTTTCTATCAGCTATGTCCTAAGCATTCTTAGGCTACTAAAGCCAGCTGATTATTGACTAAAATGTGAACCAAAATAAACCTTTCCTTTCCTTAAGATGTAGGTGTCAGGTATTTTGTCCCAATAACACGAAAACTAATTAAAAAAAGAAATTAGTTCATGAGAATAGAACCTTCCTAACAAGTATTCTGTATTTATAAGAGGAAACACAAAAATTTGCCCTTGCTCTCTGTCTCTACCATCTGAGGATTCAATGAGAAAAATGATGACACAGATTTGGTTTGTCTTTATCTTGCATCACCCAGCCTCCAGCATTGTAAGGAAAGGATTTGTTATAAAATACACCCAGTCTATGATACAGAGCTGAACCTGAACCATCCATAACAATTAGGGAATACAAGCCTTGCCATAGATGAGTAAATTATGTGGATCTACATATAAAGAGTATGAAAATAATAATGATGATAGTAATAATATAAGAGATCTCATAAGCTGCTAATATAAGCTGCAGATACTTTTCTATGACAATTTAATCTCTCAGTGAAGTTAAAAGCTTCTAGTGAAGTCATTTCTGTAAGGTTGAAGTATATAGCTATTTGGTATTCTAACTTTTCCAGGGGTTGAGAATCCAGAGGAATGGATATTTTGCATTTTTTATAACATCTAACTAAAGTCCAGATTTAGTGAAGAATGTTACCAAGAATTGTCTGCAAGAAAGTCACCAGGCTACTCAAAGTAAGAATCAAGTTATCAGTACAGTTCTCCATGGAGAAATGAGGAGAAAGCCAGTATAAGGAAAATATATGAAGGTAGTTTCAGGGTTCACAACTAAGGAGTTCAGACAAATCAGAATTGATAATATGAGGACAGCAAATATTTCAGGTTATAAATGAGAGAAGGTAATTCTGGACAAAGGACATATATGATCTCCAGCTACTTGGGCCACTGATTTTACTTAAGCTTCATAGCATTTTGTCTTGACTTGTAAATAACATGACAAAGTAGTATCTACATTTTTTGGTACAATCTAAATTGTGCAAATGATTTAAGCAAATGATTTTAAATCAAAGTCACAGGATGAGAATTCTTGAAGGACAAAGGTATTTAGTGTGGATCTGGTCTAAAGGCCAGATCTATAATGGTGAACATATTTTCTTTTGAAAATTAGTGTGTGCATTATGTCCTTACCCAGAGCAAGGTACTACCATGAAAACATTTAGAATGGTGTAGTGGTATTGAAAATTTTATCACCAAACATCTGTACCCATTTCTCAGGATGAGCTCTCAGACATCGACTGGAGCAACAGAGGTTGGTCTTCTCAAAGGCAAGTCAGAGGTGAGGAAGATCTCAAACCCATGTATGCATGTGTTTCAGGTTATGCAGGAGAGTCTTCTTCTAATTACTCCAGACGTTGATGACAGATAAGTTAAAGAAAAGGTTCCCAGAAGAGCCAGAAGTAGCTGCAGAATTTCATAGTTCAGGGTAGAGAAAGAATCTGCCTTGGTGAGGACCAGAGTTTAACACCGTTCCCAAACAGAAACTCAAACTGTGGGCTTGGAGCAGGAGATGTTACAAGACACTAGAGACCACACTGTCATAATCGGTGCATGCAAAAATACTGCAATTTCAATATTGATTGTTAATATTGCATGAGAAATATTATAATAGTGATTGGTAGCAAATTATGGGAACATTTAGGAATGGTTGTCTTACTTACAACACACAATAGTAACTGCTGAAAGCGATTATGATAACAATGTGCTCACTAAGAACTGAGCACATTCAAATCCAGAAGAGACAAAGACTAGGAAAAAATAGTTTACAGAATGTTTGAATGCTTGAATAGGCACAGGTGTGATAACTGGAAGTCAATTCTAACTGAAGAAAGAATGGTTGGAAACTGCTAAGGGTGTCAAGGATGTTTCAGACATGCATACAAGATTCCTCAAAAGCTCTTCTTAATACACTCCAGCAGCACTCAGAACCGGCTGGATGCTAGACGGATGAAAGTGATAATCAAGCAAGAAATTATTCAGAATGAGATATTGACAGAGAACTGAAAAAGCCCATTACATTTCAAAAGTTCAATATAAAAATGTTTAGGAGGAAGAGCTTAGAGCAATTGAACATTAGTGTAAATCCTGCTTCTGCACTTCAGTAACATGTAGCTTTAGGCAAGATAACTAATGCTTTATAACAAGTGAAAAGACAAAAACTGTGGAGATATTAAATATTCTTGTACTTTTTTTTTTTGACACAGGGTCTTGCTTTGTAGTTCAGGCTGGCACTGAGCTCACTATGTAGCTCAGGCAAACCTGGAACTCAGCAATCCTCCTGCCTCTGCCTCCCAAGTGCTGGGATTACAGGCGTGAGCCACCATGCCTCACACTGTGGTATGTGGTATTGATGGCTGGAGGGCATGAGTCACCATGCCCATCATTATATGTGGTTACCGGGGATCGAACTCAGGACCTTGTGCTTGCGAGGCAGGCGCGGGAACCACTGAGCTAACTCTCCAGCCCTTCTTGTACAATTTTTAAAAATATAAAAGAACCTAGAGTTCTGTATGTGTGGTTCTATCAGTAGTCAAGATATTAGAAATTTAAACTCAGAATTTTAAAAGACTTACTCATAATTTATATGAATATATTAACAAATCTGTTGCGTACTTATGCTAACATAATATACTTATGAAAAATATATTTTCAAAAACAGTAAGAAAGATGTTTTATATTTTTGCACATCTAATGTTTTGATTTAACAGAAAAGAGTTGGATTCTCATATCTACCTCTGTATTCAATCTCTTGAAATAGGTTATTCTGGTTGAAGTATATGAAAAATATCTAGCTACAAAGAGATATGTTTTTGGAGACGGAAAATATGTTAATAGCCTTTTAAGATAATAGCAGTTGTTCTTCTATGACAGTATATATCAAGATGTGAGAAGCTGAAGCATCTTAAAGGTTAGATGTAACTTGGAACCTGAAACCAGATCAGTGAATTTTATGCCATGTTATATTAAAGTTCATTGGTCTACTGTGCACACAAAATGGACCTTTTATTAATCCAGTAGGACTTTTGGCAAACATCTTAATATTTCACAAGGCATATTTAAAAACTGTGTATTCAATAGTCATGATGGAATACAATTAATCCTTTCTACTATTTCATTAAGGATCTTTTTAGTTAAAATTGGCTGTTTTTATTTTTTTGGTATGAGTGTACGGTAATGAAGAATACAATAGATTTGAATATAATTTCAGGTTATTGTCTTCATTTATGTTAAGGTTTTTTATACTTGCTACTGTTTTATATAATCAGTGCAATTGTCAAATAGTGAAAAAAATGCCAACAGAAAAAATTTACCCTCAAAATGTCTACAAATGTCTTGGAAACACCAAAGGGTCCACAGAAACACATTTTGAGAACTGCTGCTATTATTTAAGAAACAACAAGGATTGGATAGGCACCAAGAAACAAATGAAGTGCTTTAAAAAGAGTCATATGGTCCTTATCTTTGAAGAACAAGAACTTAATCAATTTGTACAGGTCAGGCAGGCACACAAAATTCCAACAACACCTATGCCAAGTACTGCTACTCTGCAACAAGGTACAGACCAGGGTACAGAACATCTGTAGGATTCTCCTTTCACAGGCTGAAAATACAAAGATGAAATTCATCATCAAATTCTTCATATCTGAATACTAAATCTCATGTTCTCTATGTAAGGCTAAAGAGTACCATAAAACTAGCAAAAAGAAAGTGTTGGCAGTAGTACCATTCTGAGATTTATTTCTACTACCAATGTGGTACGTTTGAATTGTCTTTGTCTATAAATACACATAGTTCTTTTCATAAATTTGAAATTATCTCATATATATTCAGTCTCATGTATAATTTTCAGCTCAATATTACATTAAAACTTGTAGAAAGTTCGGACACATGAGGCACATGAGGTTTTTGTTGTTTTCTTGTTTTGTTTTGTTTTTTGAGACAGGATCTCACTTTATAGTTCAGGCTGGCCCTGAGCTCACTATGTAGCCCAGGCAAGCTTCAAACTCAGCAATCCTCCTGCCTCTGCCTCCTGAAAGCTGGGATTACAGGCATGAGCCACCAGGCCCCGCTGTTTTGTTGTTATTGTTGTTGTGTTTTTTTTTTTTTGAGATAGGGTCTCAATTTATAGTTCAGGCTGGCCCCGGGCTAACTAACTATGTACTCCAGGCAAGCCTCAAACTCAGCAATCCTCCTGTCTCTGCCTCTGCCTCCCCAGTGCTAGGATTATAGATGTGAGCCACCACAGCCCGCACTGTGGTGTGTGGTGCTGATTGCTGGTGGGCATGAATCACCACACCCAGTATCGTTGTATGTGGTTACCAAGGATCAAACCTGGGTCCTTGTACTTGCTAGGCTGGAACCACTGAGCTAAATCTCTGGCCTGGATACATGAGTTTTAATAATGCTATGTTGTTACTGGATGGCTGGAGCAAACCTGAACACTTCAGGTGCAACAGATGCATAAAAGGGCAAGAGAAAAAAAAGTGCCAGAAACTGGATGCAGGGTCTGTGAGCATGTCACAGGTCCACACAGGAGTGCCTGGAACAGCGCATTAGTGATCTTCTTGGCTTTCATGCCTCCCAAGTTGATAATCACGCTTAAACAAAACAATATACCTCTAAACTTCCAGATGAGACTTCTGAATTTTGAGAATAAAGAAAAGACCCAAAGGCTTCCGAAGAAAACAAGCCAACTCTTAAGAACTCCTAGAGAAAATGAAGCACTTACATGCAATGAAACAAGGAATTCTGTATCTTGCAGTATTATTTCTAGGATTTTTTTAATTTGCTAAAATTTTCCTGTAACTTTGTTCTTATATGTACAGTTTTCATACATATATTACACACTTGATTTTCATTAGCATCCTGTTTGCAAGAAAACATCAACAAAAATATGATTTTCAAATCTTAAAGGTCAATGATACTGAATCTAAACTTCCATATCCCATCAAATGGATGTGGAGGAAAAATAAATGTTGTGCAAATGTAAGTAAATAAAACATTTCCATACAACTATTTTATTTGAAAAAGTTATTGCACCAAATTTTTCATCAAAACAAAAAGAACTCCAAGTGTAAAACTGACAGCTAATGGGGAAAATGCAAAACAAGGTACAAAAATGAAAAAAGAATCAAGTGCAATCTGGTGCCTGGAGCACGATTCCTTGGAACAATATACTTATGGAGAAAATAACTTTTTCAGGCTTCTAATAATACTATAGATATACAGTGATATGTATGCACACAGTCAGAAGTTTTTAATGTTCACTGTTTTGAGTTGTTTTAGAAGCAATCTATAGCAAAGTACAAAACATTGTCAGAAAAGACAATTTAATATAATACTCTAAAAGCCAACAATTGGGAAAATACAACTTTGCAAAGATTGGTAGGGAGTTTAAGTGTTTTAAAGCAATCATTTTTCATAAAAGAAGCCTATCAATACGGTTTGAAATTGATAAATAAAAGTACAGGGATTTGAAGAGTCTGAAAATGACTGCCAAAAGGTCAAAAAACACTAACAACAAGAGTTATTTGTAGTTTTCTTAGTATTTTACTCCTCAAAACTGTGGACATTTTAATCTTATGTGTGTGAATAAATATTTATGTTATTGAAAATTCTTATAATTTTACAGCCCTTGAAGACTATTAAATTTTTAATATGAGAAAAGTAACATCACATTTCTGATTTTTTTTTTTTTTTTTTTTTTTTTTTTTTTGCTTTTTGGAGACAGGGTCTCGCTTTGTAGTTCAGGCTGGCCCTGAGCTCACTATGGTGCCCAGGCAAGCCGCCCCGAACTCAGCAATCCTCCCGTCTCTGCCTCCCGAGTGCTGGGATTACAGGCGTGAGCCACCACGCCCAGCATTATATGTGGTTACCGGGGATTGAACTCAGGTCCTTGCGCTTGCAAGGCAGGCGCTGGAACCACTGAGCTAACCCTCTGGCCCCACATTTCTGAATATTTTTAAAAATTTCTATTTGAATTTTGAATTTCATTTGTTAAATATTTATACTATGATTTCATACAGATTAACTTTTATTCATTTGAAGGGCCTTCATATATTGAATAACCAAACTTCTGCTTGTTTTGTTTGTGCCAAACATAGTTCCTGATTCTTTATCTTGCAGTATTATTTCTAGGATTGTTTTGAATTCGATAAAATTTTTCTTTAGCTTTGTTCTTATATGTACAGCTTTCATACATCTTGAACTTTCAAGCATTACATATTGATCCTTCTAAAATCCTTTCCCTATGGGCCAGAGATTTATCTCAGTGGTTTTGACGTCTGCCTCCCAAGCACAAGGTCCTGAGTTTAATCCCTGGTAACCACATACAATGTTGGGTGTGGTGACTCACGCCCACCAGCAATCAATACCACATACCACAGTGTCAGGCGTGGTGGCTCCAGCCTGTAATCCCAGCACTTGGGAGGCAGAGGCAGGAGGATTGCTGAGTTCGAGGCTTGCTTGGGCTACATAGTGAGCTCAGGGCCAGCCTGAACTACAAAGTGAGACCCTGTCTCAAAAAAAAAAAAAAAAGCCTTTCCCTATACTTAAATGTCCACTTTTCATAGCAAGTAATTGAAAGTGATTTTAAAATTGATTTTATTGGTATATATTATATGTACATTATGATAACATTAAACAGTGAGAATTTGTACTTTTACCCAAACATTTTTATTCATAGTTTTTCCTATTCCCATCCCCTCCCTACAACCCCTACCCTTATATACAAGTTTTGTTTCCTTTTTTGTTTTTATCATCAATTTTTTTCTTTTCCTTCTTTGTTTTCCCCTACCCCCTTTCCCTTTTCCCTTTGAACATCTTCTTCCTACTTCATGATAGTGGTTTTTTACATTTCCTGAAGCTAGAGTTGTAGAATTTAGGTTCAAAACCTAGAGCTTCAGAGGTTCCAGAAGCCACAGCTTTTTTGGTGACATTATATTTAGGAATCCTTCCACTCACAATTATAATTATCTCAGACGAAGGTGGGGGGATATTACCTCCAAGACCTCTGGGTGTCTGAAGACTGTAAACTGTTTACTCAAGCAGGACCAATGTTTATGTCAGGTTATTGAACTTACTAATCCCATGCTATATGTTGCTTCTTTCAATGTTATCACTGTCAAGGGGAAACATGGAGTTCCACACAGTGATGAGCAGCAAGAATGCAGTAAGTGAAAAGTCCTCTACTCCAGTGATTAGTAGTAGGTGCCCAGGTTAAGGGACTATATGGCTCACAGAACAGTTGGATGCCTCGGCCTATAATGATTGAAGCTACTATGGCTCGATTCTAAAATATCTTCTAAAAGTCTCATGTGTTTAGAGATAGGGTAAACCTCCCTAGTTGTGGCAGGTCACTTATGGTATGACCCAAAAGAGTACATTTTTGACCCTGGTCCCTGCCTTCATTTGTGTGCCTGCCTGTAGTGCAGTGAACAGTTTCCTTGACCTAGTCCTTCTATCATAACTTTCTTTGCATGGAGCCAGTTGACTATGGACTGAATTCTCTCAAAACCAAGAGCCCTAAATGTCACCTCCTTTAATTTGTAAGTATTAGGTATTTTGTTCCACTGACAGCAAAATGAACAATATAGAAAATTAACATCAGGAGTGGGGTTGTTGCTGTGGCTGCACTTGATCATGTGATTTGGACTTGGTTTGTGGGAGGAATTTATAGAGTTGTAGATGTTTGCTGGAAGAGACCTCGCATTCCCTAAGATGAGCATGATGAATGATTCTCTTCTCTATGAAGACCAAAAGGCTAATCAGAATGCAAACAGCAAAGGCCCATCTCATGAGGTTTCAGATGACAGTGAAGACTGTGCTGGAAACTGCACTATAAGTTATATGTGTTCCATTTTGCCAAAAATATATACATGTATATACATATATATACATATATGTGCGTGTGTGTGCATGTGTGTGTATACATGTGTATATATGTCAGTCTACATTTTTCCATATCCTGAGATTGTGTATGAGTATAAATTGAAGAGTGGTGGACTAATGAATCTAATGAGGGAAATTTCAAGGTCTTTCATGTTGTGTAATGGGTACTGTTGGTTGCTGTCAGTCAGATTTGTACTAGGAATCAGGAGCAAAGAGCAGAGATGAAAAATGTGTAAGAGGGCCAGAGATTTAGCTCAGTGGTTACAGTGCCTGACTAGCAAGCACAAGGTCCTGAGGTTGATCCCCAGTAACCACATATCACAATGCCAGGCATGTTGGCTCATGCCTATAATCCCAGCACTCAGGAGGCAGAGACAAGAGGATTGCTGAGTCTGAGGATTGTCTGGGCTACATAGTGAGCTCAGGGTCAGCCTAAATTACAAAGTGAGACCCTGTCTCAAAAAAATTAAGAACAATTTAAAAAAAGAAAAATGTAGATTTTTCTGGTTGCCAGAAATGAAGTCCCTGTAAAGTTGCAGCCAAGACAGTATGGTTACTTGAAAGATTATGATTAAAAAGAAGGCAAGGGGGCCAGAGATTTAGCTCAGTGGTTCCAGCGCCTGCCTCACAAGCACAAGGTCCTGAGTTCAATCCCAGTAACCACATACAATGCTGGGCGTGGTGACTCACGCCCACCAGCAATCAACATCTCATACCACAGTGCCGGGCGTGTTGGCTCATGCCTGTAATTCCAGCACTCACGAGGCAGAGACAGGAGGATTCCTGAGTTCCAGGCTTGCCTGGGCTACATAGTGAGCTGAGGGCCAGCTTGAACTACAAAGCAAGACCCTGTCTCAAAAAAAAAAAAAAAAAAAAAAAGAAGGCAAGGACCAGAGATTTAGCTCAGTGATTCTGGCACCTGCCTAGCAAGTGCAAGGTTCCTGGTTTGATCCCTAATCCCTGGTAACCACATACAACAATATTGGGTATGGTGACTCATTCACATCAGCACTCAGTACCACACACCACAATGCCAGGTGTGGTGGCTCACACCTCTAATCCCAGCACTCGGGAGGCAGAGACAGGAGGATTGTGGAGTTCAAGGCTTGCGTGGGCTACATAGTGAACGAGCCCAGGGCCAATCTGAACTACAAATGAGACCCTGTCTCAAAAAAAAGGAGGGAGAAGGAGCAGGAGGAAAAGAAGGAGGAGGAGGAGGGGGAGGAGGATGAAGAGGAGAAGGGGGGAAGAGGAGAGGGAGGAGAAGTCGTCACATAGGCTACATCAGGAAAACAGGAAAGATGGTTTGGTGGCATCTCAGGAAGCAGTCAAAGTCCTATTTCACAGGCTCAAATGTGTAAAAGGGTAAATATTGTGGTGGACTTATTTGAGAAGAAAGGCTCAGGATGTACTGCTCATTCAGTTTCAGAGGAAGTTTTTCCCCATGTTCAAGCATCTAGGCACTCTTTAGGTACTGCAGCTATGGTCCATAGTGGGCAGGCAACTGCCTAAGCAAGCTGTAGACTCTCATGTCACCCAAATGGTGCTGATTTTTCTTGAATTTAGAACAGAAGAATTGTGGGGCTGGGAAATTTCTATCCAGATTTCAAAAGGAGCCTGAGAATCAGACTCATGAAGCTGTGAGAGTGAAGCAAATAGTAGAGTGGAGACCCTAGAAAAGAGTAGATTAAAAAAAAAAAAAAAAGGACTGTCTCACAAGGAAAGCTACTCTCCTTGAGTGGAGCCAACCCAAGAGAGGACAGGTGGGTTGCAGCCAGGAGATTCTAGAAGTCGGTCTGATCAAGTCCTCTGAAACTCACATCTTGCCACAGCTGTCCCAGGTGCTAAGCATAGAGCTACAAGATTTAATATTTGCTCTGCTCACTTTTGTTCTTGGCTTTGCTGATTCCTTTGTATTCCACTGTTCCTCCCTCTGAGAATGGAACTTTTTACCTTGTGACATTGTATGTTAGAAGTTCTTAACCTCCTTTTTTACTTTTGTAAGAGCTCATTAGACTTTACCTTGAGTCCCAGAGGAGACTTGGGACATGGACTTTTCAGCAATACTGAAATTGTGGTACTTCAGTGACTATGAGAAATATATTAAATGCATTTTTCTAATAAGATTGATATGAGCTTTTGGAGATCAAAGGCAAATATCATGGTTTGGATCGAAAATGTTCTTTGTGATTCTCATGCATTTGTAGGTGAGGCCTCACCAGACAGAGGTGGCAGGTTACTGAGGATAAGACCTAGAAGGGCTACCCACATCCCTGACTCCTCCCTTTGCCTTCTGCTTTCTACCCACCATGTTGGGAGCAGTATTCTCTACCATGCCTTTCTACCATGCTGTTCTGCTTGGGACAGCCAACAAAGAGCTGAATGCTATGGAAATGTTACATTGTGGGAGTCAGGCCCAACAAAGAGCTGAATGCTATGAAAATGTTACATTGTGGGAGTCAGGCATTTTGTGCCAGAGCCAGGAAAATGAGTATTACTGAATGAGAAAGCTCTGCTATTCCACTCTCCGTGCTCTGCACAAAACACGTACCACACAAAGGTTTAAAGACAGAGCCATCACTATCTGAGAGTGGAATGATAAAAGGGCAGATGTGGATAAAGGAAAGGAGATGTTCCTCTTAAATTGCTTGATTCTTAACACAAAGGAAGCCTCCAAAGAGTTCCAGAACTTATGGAGATCTGAAAAGTCTTCTATGTTTCCGTGACCCAAGAGGGTCCTTCAGAAACCACATTAAAAATTTGTTTCTATTTTCTTTTTAGACAGAGGAGACTCCTCTTCCAAAATAAGTGGCCATTTTAGACCACACTGTTTACTTCTCAAATAATACTTTTGAGTGAGCAGTGTCAATGAAGCTAGAAATATTTTATCTAGGAATTAATTCCCACTAGAAAGTTCTTTTTAAACCTGATAAGTTATATCTTTATACATGCTCTTTGTAATTGTCTGACAAGTTCTTTTAAAATTTACTTATATACTTTTTACTTTCCTGTTTAAACTTTGTGACATAGTTTTATTGATAGTATATACAAATATGGTATTACTTAATCTACTTCACCATACAAATGAATTTTCATAATTTTTGGTTAAACAACCTATATTGTTCTCTCGTGGTTACACAGCATTCTAATTATCATGGTAACCCTTCATTAGAAATAAAGAGGATTAGAAAGATTTACTCATAAAATACAGAGACACATATACACACAGTCTACCCCAGATCAAGATATCTAAGAAGCCAAATAATTTCTAAGAATGTGTTTAGGTACAGTTGAAATCAGAATGAAAGCTCATCAATGTTCTTAAGAACATTTCATTAAGACTTTGGTAAAAGATAAAATAATTTCACACAAAAGCACAACAGAACTTCACTGTTATAGGAATGATGTCTCACAGCTAATGCTTGCCTTCTTTGAATAAAAATGGATGCTCATTATCATTTCACTTCTTGATGAATTTCCTTGAGTTTAACTGTGGCAGTGTTATTGTCACAATATTCTATGGGGTTTTACTATAAATTCAATCAGGCAACACACAGTCACTAAGTGATACTCTATTGAGCATCATTTTTTTTCCCCAGAACATGGGGTTGTATCCAGGGCTTTCATACTTCATTATCACCAGCATCTTTTTATTATTTTATTTTATTAATTGTATTTTATTTTGAGACAGGATCTTGCTAAATCACTAAATTACCCAGGCTGGGTGTGATCTTAGGATCTGGATTCTTAGCTTCCAAACAAAACAGAATTCTGGCAAGAATTCTATTATTTTATTTTATTTTGTTTTATTTGGATTTCTATGTATATAATCATATTATTTTTAGTTGACAGTAGTAAATTTCCTTTCAGAATGTATTCCAATGATTAGAAGTTTAAACAGTTGTTTAAATTTTCAAAATACTGAGCATTCTCCATTTTTAACAACTATACTGGAATTCTTTTCTTAAAATTTAAGAATTTATTTCACAATTCCTATCACACATTTTGGAATAGGAAGAAAATGTTCAAAAGGAAAAGGGAGAAGGGAGCAGGGCGCCATTCACCAGTACTTGGGTCTGCAGCTTTTCTGCTGCTGGGACCATGCCAAAGGCCTACAGAGACAGACTGGGGAAGTAGGCCACAGCAGAAGTCACCCCATTAATCTCAGCAAGAAGGGAGCCAGGTGCCATTGACTAGCACTCGAGCCTGCAGCTTTTCTAAAATGAGGGTGAGACCAGAAAGCCTTGGAATCTCCATTGGCTTGTGGACCAAACTGTACATGACTGTTGTATGCAGAAGAGTCCCAGAGACACCACCTGGTTGCCTGTGCACACTGAAGAAGTGTGGCCACAGTAATGGAACCTAGACAGACTCCTTCACTGAGTTCCTCCACCTAGTCCACCAAGTCAAAGAAAACACTAACTAGAAGAGTGAGGGAATCCTCTTGACTACAGCCTCTGGTGAGTTGGTGGAGTCAGTTCCACCCACAAGATTATGGACACTTGCAGAGTTCAAGCCTTTAGGAGTTCATTGAGCTCAATTTAGACATTATACTCAGAACCAACACAAAGAGTGATGGCTGTCTCCCCATGACTAATCAACTTCAATGTGTGTGCTACTACCAATACTATCTACAGGAGACAACAGATCCACAGTGTGAAGGGCCACTTTGGTAATGTCTTTAGCTTTATTTTGTTGTTGTTGTTGTTGTTGTTGTTGTTGTTGCTGTTGTTATTCTTTCTTTGCTCTGACTGCTTTCTTTTTTCATTTCTGTACTCTGCTGTTATTGAATCTGTCCAATTTTGGGTTTTTTTTTTCCTCTCAATTGCTCTCATTTTTACAGAAGAGGAAAATAGTCTCCTGTTTGCCTGCTGCTGCTAGGTACCACTATCCTCCTCTTATTCCCTCATCCTTTCCTATCTTCCAGTCAGAATCAATACCTAGAAATAAAATGGTTTCAGTCTTCTCTAATTTCTGTATTACTATAGGATAGTGTGCAAAGTCTCTTGTGGTCCTGTGGTTCTTGGTTCTTAGACAGTTCAGTCTTATATTTGTCCTTTTTGTCTCTGTTGTCCTCTAGTATCAATAAGGTTCTCAAGGTCTATGTGATTTTTGTAAATCCTCAAAGCCTATTTCTAGTATCTCATGCTCCTAAATTTCTACCTCTCCAGGGAACTTTTCTTTTCCAAGGGTAGTACTGCTATAATGAATAACCTCTATGTTGTAAACACATTTCTAAATTTTGGCATATGGTCATAGCCATAACTCATGAGGTTAAAGGTATCAGGATAGTAGTTGCCAAAGCTTATGATTTTTTGTGCTGTGTTCCATACTGTTGATAATACCGATTATATTATGTCAACAAAGATGATGTGACTGTTCTGTTAACTACCTCCCAGGTGTGCCAGAATTGAGAATACTTAAGGGCTATATTACAGATCCAAGGAGAACAACCCAGGCAGTAGCTATGTCCTAAGGGATCCAAATATTAGGAAGAAAGAATCTTGCAACAAACATTGCCCAGACACCAAGCAAGGAACTAAATGAATTCTATCAGCAACAATCAAGAAACAGAAATGAGAAAAATTCAAAAACCCAGAAACAAAGATCATCACCACAGGGGCATCTAGGAAAAAGGGAAATAGAACAAACTCAAGCTCAATCATCAGGACTCTCTAGGATCTAACAAAAGAAGATCTAGTAAAATTGAAATAAGAAATAAACTTTGAGGGCTGGAGATTTAGCTCAGTGGTCCTGCTGCCTGCCTAGCAAGCGCAAGGTCCCTGGTTTGATTCCGGTAACCACATACAATGATATGATATTGGGCGTGATGACTCACCCCCACCAGCGATCAGTAACACACCCCACAATGCCAGACATGGTGGCTCATACCTGCAATCCCAGCACTCAGGAGGCAGAGGCAGGAGGATTGCTGAGTTCGAGGCTTGGCTGGGCTACATAGTGAACTCAAGGCCAGCCTGAACTACAAAGTGAGACCATGTCTCAAAACGAAACAAACAAAAAGAAACAATCTTTGAGATGAAAAGAGAGATATTGTCAATAGTAAAGATATGATTAATAACACTAAAGAAGAGTTCAGGAGCACAATGGAATCTGACATAATAAAAGCAATGGAACCTGTTAGATAGCTTCAGAGGACCTGGTGACTAAAAACTGTAATAAAAGTTTGTGAAGTAGGATCAATGGATGTGAGAACCAAATTTCAGACCTAAAGGACAAAATTATAGCCAATGAAAAAGAAAGGTATAGTTTATGAAAAATGGCAAGGGACCATGACAAATCAATCCATCAGCTCCTGGAAAATACAAAGAAGAATAACATAAGACTGATTGGTGTCATTGAGGAAGCAGGTAATAGTGCAAAAGACATCAAAAAACTGTTCAAAGTTATAATGGCAGAAAAATTAACAGGAAAAGGAAAAGGATTGGACATACAAATAAATGAGGCATATAGGACTTCAAAAGGTTATGACATAAAGACATCCACACCTAGGCATATAATTATCAAGGTTCCAGATATCTAGCAAAATAAGGAAATATTGAAAGCAGTTACAGAAAAGGAAAAAAAAAACTACATACAAAGGGAAGCCCACCAGAATTACAGTAGGCCTTTCAACCCAAACACTCAACAAAAAGAGAGCCTGGAGTGAAATGTTACAGATCTCAAAGGAAAACAAACTCCAACCTAGACTGTTGTATCCTGCAAAACTATCCTTCAAAATTGACGAGGTAATAAGATACTTCTCTGAAAAGAACACCTGAAAAAACTTCACAAATACAAAACCTGCACTCCAAAATATTCTAAAGAATATCTTAGGAAAAAAAAAAGAAAGTCAGTAAACCCATGACACCCAGCAGAGTGAAACCATTGGACAAGACAGTACACTTAATGGAAAACAACAAAAGAAGAGCCAAGAAGAAAACTTCACAGCTCTAAATCAGTCCATATCTGTCATAATCATTAATGTCAATGGACACAATGCACCAGTTGTAAGACACAGACTGAGAGAATGGATTAAGAAGAAAGATTCTACAATTTGCTGCATACAAGAAACATACCTAATTAGAAAGAAAGCCATAGACTGAACGTAAAGGGATGGGAAACAATTCTCCATGCAATAGAAGACTGAAAAAAAGCAGGGCCAGGGATTTAGCTCAAGTGGTACTGCACCTACTTTGGAAGCACAAGGGCCTGAGTTTGATCTCTGGTACAAAAAAAAAAAAAAAAGAAGTGGTGGTTATCCTACTTGAAGACAAAAAGATTTGAAACCAAACCAAAACTGATTAAGAGAAAGAAAGAAGGTCACTATATTCTCATATAAGGAACAATCCAGAAGAAATAAATGACATTTATAAATATTGATGCATCAAATTCTAACATAGCCAACTATATAAAATAAGGATTAATGGATATCAAAAGTCAGATGAGCATTAACACAATAGTAGTAGGGGACTTCAATATCCTTCTGTCCCAAATAGATCAATTTGGAAAAAAAAAATCAATAATGAAATACTTGAGCTAAACCAAAATTTTGAACCAATGGACTTAAAAGATGCCTACAGAGTATTTTAACCCACAAAGTCAGAATATACATTCTTCTCAGCTGCTCATGGAACAGTCTCCAAAACAGAGCACATACTAGTTCATAGACCATGTTTAAATAAATGCAAAGGAACTGAAGTTATCCATTGTATACTGTCAGACAATAATGCCTGCCAATTGGAGCTGAATAGCAAAAGAAATTTCAAGATCCTCAAAAAGACATGAAATTGAACAACACTCTGACAAATAACCAATGGGTCACAAAATAAACTGAACACCCTTTACAATTAAATGATAATACCAGTACAACATACAAGAATTTATGGGACACAATGAAAGCAGTCCTACGAGGGAAATTCATAGCAGTGAACACCTGCATCAGGAAAACAGAGCAAACTCAAATAAGCAATCTAATGCCAAATCTCAAGCTACTAAAAAAGAGGAGCAAGACAAACCCGAAGCTAGTACTAGGAAGGAAATTATAAGGATCAGAGAAGAAATTAATGCAATGGTGACTAAGAGAACCATAGTAAAAAACAAATTGACGAGTTAGTTCTTTGAAAGGATAAACAAAATCAACAGACCCTTAGCCAACTTTTCAAACAAAGGGAGGAAAAGGCTCAAATCCATGTCATTAGTAATGAAAAAGGGGAAATGACCATAGGATTAGTGGAAGACCAGAGGAGAGTAAATACCTGCTTTGAAAATTTGTACTCCAACAAGATGGAAAACACAGAAGAAATGATAGATTCCTAGATATATATGAACTTCAAAAGTTGAATGAAGAAGAATAAAAATATTAAATACTCCAATAGCAATAAGTGAAATTGAAAATGTAATAAAAAAACATATTGACAAAGAAAAGCTCTGGTCCTGATGGCTTTACTGCTGAATTCTATAAAACTTTTTTAAAAGAGTTAATATCAGTATTTCCTAAACTCTTTAATGAAATCAAACTCAAAATTCATTACTGGAAACAACCATTACATTAATTCCAAGAGGAGAGGAAGACCCAACCGAAAAACATAACTATAGGCCAATCTCCACAATGAACATTGATGCAAAATCCTTAATAAGATACTGGCAAAAAGAATACAGTGAATCATCAAGAAGATCATACACCCTGACCAAGTTGAATTCACCTCAGGGATGCAAGGAAGGTTCAACATACACAAATCAATAAAAATAATAAACTATATTAAAGGACTCAAGGACAAAACACATATGATGATTTCAATAGATACAGAAAAAGCACTTGACAAAGTCTAAACCCATTCATGATCAAAACACTACAGAAAATCAGGATAGATGGACTTTATTTCAAACTAATTAAACATTATTTAGGAGAACCAATAGCCAGCATCACTCTAAACCTGAAACCTTTCACACTAAGATCAGAAATAGACAAGGATGTCCACTATCACTACTCCTGTTCAATACAGAGGGGGAAACATTTGCCACAGCAATTAGACAAGAGAAAAACAAAAAAGGAATAAAGATAGGAAAAGAAGAAGCTAAACTGTCATTATTTGCTGATGACATGAGAGTCAATATAGAAGATTCTAAAAACTCAACTAAAAGACTGCTAGACTTAATCACCAAATATGGCAGCATAGCTGCATACAAGGTCAATTCTTAAAAATCAATAGACTTTGTATATACAAACAACAGATTCACTGAGAAATTGGGAAGTCAAGTCCTTTCACAACAGCATCCAAAAAATTGAAATATCTTGCAATAAATCTAACAAAGTAGGTAAAATACCTCTTCTTTGAAAACCATAGCATTCTGAAAAAAAGAGACTGAAGAAGATATCACAAAATGGAAGGACGTCCCTAGTTCCTGGATAGAAAGAACCAATATTGTCAAATGGCCCTACTCCTACAACTACTATGCAGATCCAATGCAATTCTGATTGAAATCCCAACAAAGTATTTTATATATCTAAAACAAATAATCCAAAAATTCATCTGGAACCACAAGAGACTTAGAATAGCAAAAACAATTCTAGGCAACAAGGAAATAGCAGGAAGATATCTAGATTCCCAACTTGAAGCTATATTACAAAGCCACTGTGTTAAAAACTGCATGGCTGGCAAAGAAACAGACCCAAGGATCAGTGGAATAGATGAGAAGATCCACAAACAACTCAAGATACATTAATTCACTTCGTCTTTGACAAAGGAAGCAAATATCCGCAATGGAAGAAAGACAGCCTCTTAACAAATGGTGTTGGAAAATCTGGGCTTTAACCTGCCAAAGATTAAGCTAAGTCTATCTCTTCCACTATGTACTAAGCTAAAATCAAAGTGGATTAAAGACCCAAACATTACAACAGAAACTCTAAACTTGCTGCAGAACATCTTAGATAGAACTCTTGGAGACACTGGCTTAGTGGAAGACTTTATGGACAAAACCGCTATATGAGAACTAGCAGAAGGAATCAACAAATAGGATCTAATCCTATTAAAAAGTTTCTGCACAGCCAGGCATGGTGGCTCATGCCTGTAATCCCAGCACTCGGGAGGCAGAGACAAGAGAATTTCTGAGTTCGAGGCTTTCCTGGGCTACGTAGTGAGCTCAGGGCCAGCCTGAACTACAAAGCGAGACCCTGTCTCAAAAAAAAAAAAAAAAAAAAAAAGTTTCTGCACAGCAAAAGAAACCACTGGGAGAGCAAAAAGACAACCTATAATATGGGGAAAAATTTTTACTAGCTATTTCTCAGACAAAGGGCTACTATCTAGAGTACATAAAGAGCTTTAAAAAACCAGGCCCCCCATTAAAAACCCAATTCAAAAATGATTATCTGAAAGGAGCAGACATTTTTCAGAGAAAGAAGTAAAAGCAGCCAAGAAGCATATGAAGAAATGCACAACAATGCTTGTCATTCGAGAGATGCAGATAAAAACAACACTGAGATTCCATCTCACTCCACAAAAAATGGCTGCTCTTGCAAAATTAACTAGCAACATATGCTGGTGAGGTTGCTGGGAAGAATGAACCCTTCTCCATTGTTGGTGGGAATGTAGACTGTTGCAACCACTATGGAGATCAGTGTGGAGATTCCTTTTGACCCTGCTATTCCCCTGCTAGGAATACACACAAAATAACTGAAAGATTAATATCACAGAGACATATGTGCACCCATGTTCACAGCAGCTCAGTTTGTGATAGCTAAATCTTGGAAACAGCCCACATGTCTATCAACTGGAGACTGGATATAGAAGATATGATTTTTTTAATAAAAGAGTATTACTATGCCAAAAAGAATAAGTTTGAGTCATTTATATTCAAATAGACATACCTTGAGGATGTATGTACAAGTGAAATAAATGGAATACAGATGTGTAAATACCATATCATTTCTGTGGTATGAGAATCTGAAGATGTAAATGAGTGCTAGAATGTATGATAGATATTGTGAAATAGAAAATACTCAAAGGAAAAAGCATAAGGGTAAGTAATGAGGGTAAAGAAAAATGTGATTGTAAAAAAGGAAACAAAGCATATGTATATAGGGGACAGGCAGGTTGTAGGCTGGGTAGAGTAATGGGAAAAAATGAGGAGTTGTGGGCCGGAGGGTTAGCTCAGTGGTTCCGGCGCCTGCCTCGCAAGCCTAAGGACCTGAGTTCGATCCCCGGTTACCACATATAATGCTGGGCGTGGTGGCTCATGCCTGTAATCCCAGCACTCGGGAGGCAGAGACAGGAGGATTGCTGAGTTCGCAGCGGCTTGCCTGGGCACCATAGTGAGCTCAGGGCCAGCCTGAACTACAAAGCAAGACCCTGTCTCCAAAAAGCAAAAAAAAAAAAAAAAAAAAAAAAAAAAAAAAATGAGGAGTTGTGTCATATTACTGGTGAAGATTCTCAATGTGCAGTGTGATTATGATGTGTATATAAAATGTCCCAATAAAGATTTCAATTTTTTTTTAAAAAAGGAAAAGGAACCAGAGAGGAATGTAAAAAAAGAACAAGAAAAATTTAATGGTAAACAAAAGGAAATAAAACTTAGTATATAGGAGCAGTTGTAGGGAGCCCAGGGAAATAAGAAAAAATGAGAATCAAGATGTGTCGTGTACAAGTGCAAATTATGTTGAATGTGATCATAATGTATATATAAAATTACCAAAAAATCAATTTAAAAATTCAAGAGATTTATTCAAAATGCTATAAATTTAAATTATTAGTAGTAAGTATTCATCTATATGCCAGGCTCAGACCGAGTGCTGTTATGCTAACACCATTCCTAATGTTGAACCATTTTTGCCTCTTAAAATATTTTTTTTAATTTAGAGTAACTTAATGAAATATGGTGGCTAATGATATTGTGAATATTTTCTTTGTCAATATTTTAATTGAGATTTCTGCTTTTGTTCCTCAAGCAGTTAATGAGTATTTTCAGATTTTGAAATGCTATAAAAACAATAAAATTCCTGTAACAGTGGAATGTAAGATGCATGTTTGTATATGTGAGAATGTATGTGTATTTACTTGGGTGTGTAAGTGTATGTGTTGTGTGATACTTCAGTTAAGAGTGAAAAAAAAAAAGATGATTTCAAGATTGGTTCAGCAACAGCAATGTCATCAGGGATACAAACTCTTTTCAGCTTTTCACTAAAAGCAAAGGTTTGCATTTTCTTCCCCCCTTGATATCTCACATTGTAAAATAGTCGCTACTGCTCCAGTCAATCTCATGAAGCCTTCCTCTTCCATCTGACCCTTGGATTATAATGTCAATTTGTTTTTCAGTTTCTTTTAAATTACACTGTCCAGAACCGAGTCAATCAGATATATCCAAGATTTAAGAAGGGTTGCAAGAGTGACTAACTAGAAAATAGAAATGTGATTGTTATCCTTAAACTATCTCAATCATAATTAACCATTTTGGTTTGGATGATTATATGCTTATAAAGAAAGTGAAGAGTTTATTATCAAGGAAGTCAGTAGTGTGCAGATGGTTCAAAGACAAAATTAATATATCTACCATCATATCTATTTTTATATGCATGTAGCCTTTTTGTACTAAATTTATTGTATTCAAGAATCAACCAGAATGCTGATTTTCTAACATTTGGATTCATAGCACCCTAAATTTTCTATGCCTTCCATGGATATAAAATTTTAGTATTGGGAAAGCATATTTTTCTGTAAAATAGACATAAGTTTCAGTTCATTTGTGTTCCTGAATCATCATTTGATGAATTTTTATGGTACCAAGGAATGTATCCAGTACAATTTTAAATCTGAAGGGATTTTGTAAATTACTGCCTCACTCTGAAAAGAGTGATGGTCTTCAAAAAAAAAAATTTTTTTTTTTGAGACAGGGTCTCGCTTTGTAGTTCAGGCTGGCCCTGAGCTCACTATGGTGCCCAGGCAAGCTGCCATGAACTCAGCAATCCTCCTGTCTCTGCCTCCCGAGTGCTGGGATTACAGGTGTGAGCCACCATGCCCGGCATTGTGGTATGCAGTGTTGATTGTTGGTGGGCGTGAGTCTCCACGCCCAGCATTATATGTGGTTACCAGGGATCGAACTCAGGACCTTGCGCTTGCGAGGCAGGCGCCAGAACCACTGAGCTAACCCTCTGGCCCCAGTCTTCAAAATTTTTAAACTTTCAATTTTTTTGATGATTCTTTTTGCATGGTCAAATTTTTCTGGTTGTATTATTTTATTATACTCATGCCTTTCTTTTCCTTTTTTTTTTTTTCTTTGAGACAGGGTCTTGCTTTGTAGTTCAGGCTGGCACTGAGCTCACTATGTAGCCCAGGTAAGCCTAGAACTCAGCAATCCTCCTGTCTCTGCCTCCCAAATACTGGGATTACAGGCATGAGCCACCACACCCAGCACTGTGGTATGTGGTATTGATTGCTGGTGGGCATTAGTCACCACACCCAACATTGTATGTGGTTACTGGGATCAAACTCAGGACCTTGCGCTTGCGAGGCAGGTGCAGGGACCACTGAGCTAAACCTCCGGTCCACTCATGCCTTTTTCGACAGAATAGAACAGTCAATTCTTCTGAAACATTTACTTTTGGCAATTCTGGTTACATTCTTAACAATGACAGTATCAACCACATCAATGTTTCCATTATAGCTTCAATAAAATTATAACTTTTCCTTTAAATCAAAGTAAAATAAGTTTTTTCCTGAAAATTTTTTATCAGAAATTAAAATAGCCTGTTTATTCTTTGTTTATAATGCATACATGTTGACCCAATAATTTATTCTTTTAAAATTATCTCTCCATAACAAGTAGTAGTTTAGCTTTTAATCAAATGTGAAAAACATACTAACCAAGGAGACTATTTTAACTGCCAGTTATTATATCTGGCATCCTTTGGTAAGTTTCTTTGTAACAGTTACAATGATTTACCAATTTGAATATTTTATATTCTCCAGTGATTTGTATTGTGTACAGAGTATCCCAGTGGTACAGGTCCCATTTATTAATAACCAAAAGTAAATAAAAAATATCAGAAACCACTATAGCCTTTTTTCTCTCCACCATGTAAGATAATGAAATTAGTCATATTTAGCATTCATTATAGCCTGTTTTATATTTTCAGGTTCTCAGTTAATATAATCAAAGGACTTAATGGATTTTAAATTAAATGACTCCATTGAAATCAGGAATTCTCCTTTGTCCTTGAATTTTACTATCAAATGTAAAATGATCAATATTGTTTAATTAACTATTTCATATTTACCTACTTTACATGAGTTTTCTCATTTTAACATCTCAGTCATTTCAAATGGTAGTACTGCTAATAGTATTAATTTTTCAAAAGGGATTTTTTATTAATCTTTTCTATTGAAATTTTCAATAATGAATACTTTGACATACATATCTTTTCAAAAATCTTGTGATTTACATTAAGTCTTATCCAACTTCATTCAGTACCATCTTTCCTTGTTATTACAAGATGCTTCTCATATCCCAGCACAGAGTGACTGTAAGGCTTGGCCTTTAATAACTTTAGTTGTTTTCCCCTTGTGTCCTAGTGGGAATTTTAATAGAAACTCAAGAATCATACAGATCATTTTATCCACCATCATAAATATCAGCTTTTTATCTGAACATATATTTTATTCCTAAGATATTGTATTTTTCCTTTAAAAATAAACCTTACCAGGGCCAGAGATTTAGCTCAGTGGTTCTGGCATCTCCCTTGCAAGCACAAGGTCCTGAGTTCGATCCCTGAGTAACCACATACAATGCTGGGCGTGGTGACTCACGTCCACCAGCAATCAATACCACATACCACAGTGCCGGGTGTGGTGGCTCACGCCTGTAATCCCAGCACTCAGGAGGCAGAGACAGGAAGATTGCTGAGTTTGAGGATTGCTTGGGCTACAAAGTGAGCTCAGGGCCAGCCTGAATACAAAGTGAGACCCTGTCTCGAAAAAAATAAAAAATAAAAATAATAAATAAATAAACCTTACCAAAAAAAATTAAAAAGAAAGAAAGTAATGTAGAGCTAAAAGAAAAATGAAATACCAAAAATGAGATTCCAACCGTACATTAGTTTGGATGGAAATTCAGCTGTAGGAGTAGGTGAAGTGCAGAAGAAGAATGGGTGTTAGGAGCGTGTCTGGGCAGAGCCCTGGAGAGAGCATTTTGCTGACCTAGCAGCCTGCCCCAGAGCAAATGGAAATTTCTACAATAAAAGAACTCAGTCTTGATCTTGCTCTCTCAGTCTAAATTCTAACTTTCATTCCTTCAAAGTTCTGCTTACTGAGTGCAATCATAAAAGCAACCATAATTTGCCCTGTACTCATTGCAAAAGTTAATTCTAACTTAGTTGGTCACTAATAGAAACTCAGCATCTGTCTCTTGTGTCTGAGAGAGCCTAAGCTTCCCGACTGCTAAAGTCTCCTTAATTTATCTAAGCTGTATGGATAATGAGATAAGATATTTGGGGGAATTAAAATGTTGATTATATGTACAGGTTAGTAAAATGCTCAGTAATTTGAACTGATTCATTATATGAGCTTAAATTATTATTACAAAGGTGAATGTCACCCATTCATGATATATTACACCCATCACAAAATATCAACAACCAAATTCAACCATATGCTCTCCAAAAATAAATGAGTACTACAAAATTATTTTAATTTGCCTTAAGTAATTCCAGATTAGATCTCCTGGCAGCCCAAGTATCCCCTAAAATACCCGGGTTCATTGTTTTTCCATCCAAGGAAATGAATAAAATCTTCAGATTATAACAGAGAATCGGAGCTCTGTGACTTTAAGTAGATGACCAAAGTCACACAGCCAAGTCGTGATGGATAAAATTTAAAATAATTGTCCCTAATACCAAGACCTGCTTTCCTTCTGTTAAGATTTCATCATCTTTAAATAAATAACAATAGCTAACATTTATTAAGAATTCACTTAATATATTTACTCTCATAATTACACTTTCAGATAGGCTTTGTTTTTCTACCTTATAAAGAAGAAACTGCGACTCAGAAAGTTTTACGTGTACTACCTTAGCAGCTCCTTGGGAAAATAAAAAATATTAGCCAAGGTAGAAAGCATGAAATCTGTCTTGAAAGATATTTCAAGAACAGTGTTATTGTTTAGAGAGTTTGGGATACAAACAATTGAATCTAAATTCTTTATTCAGAATGCAGAACGTGCAGAAAGGTCTCGCAGTGACAAAATAGGATAGGGATGGGACGTCCTTATGTGGGTTTTTCTGATGTGGTTTGCTCATCTGGCAGGCAGGGTGGGCTCACAAGTAATTCAGCACTTCCCATTTACAAATACAGTAAATCTCCCCTCTCTGTGGCTGTCTTCTCAGCTGCCCTCAGCACTTTGGGAAGAGGAAGGTCCCAATGAGCCAGTTACTGTTTTGCTCAGGGCTAAGTACAAGCTTTTTATAGTCCTAGCTGCCCATCCACTGCTTGAGATGTATGCCAGCTTCACTCATGTGAAACACAAACAACTCCCATGATTCAATTAAAAAGCAGCCTCTAAAATAGAAGACAGGATTAAAGTCATGCTATTATGGCAAGTAAATCAGGAAGCAAATGCTGCACCTTTTACTAGGTATGAGGCAATATAACAGCGCTAATCTAACAAAGGAGCAGGATATGTCCATTTATTCTAAAAGGTGTGTGTTCCAAGTTATAGCCCTCTAACTTGTTTGAAAGGCCTAAGTATGATACTGTAGTTGAATCTGTACATAACAATTATTGAGTTGTACATTTTCTAAGTGTGGTTCAGGTTAATCAGATATGAGGTCAGCTTTACTCAAACATCTGTTCACCTCTTAAGTACCAAGTTTGATTTCTACTGGCCTGGAAGAATGAAAATAATCCCCTTTCATTTTTGCTAGTGAAATAGGTAAGTTATTATTCTGTCAAAAATCTTACACATTAATTTATTAATCTTATGTTGTATTCAATCTCATTTCCAAAATAGGTCACTAGCCCCACCAATGTTGAGAGCTAATCCAAATAAAGCCACAGAATCCATGTTTCTTCCTTTAATTCTGTGCACAGGCAGCAGTTATACACCTGTCATTACATTTTAGGGATACAGTCTATCTTAAACCCTTTTAATGATATACACTTTAAAAGAATGAAATATTTCTATAATATCACGATTCTGAATTTACTAGCCCACATCTGAATTTCCTGAAATGATCATGAGTTGCTACTTTCATCTCCTTATTCTTTGATGACTAGGAAAACAATTATAAAGCAGACCTTCCCCACCCACAGATTTCTTGTGAGCAAAAGACAATATATGGCACCTAAAATATAAATAGAAGTTTTTATTACATAAAAATTAAACTAAACTAAATATGCAACAGGAAGTGAACAGTGTCTGTTAATATAGTGCTACATGCATAACATGGATTATGTGTATTAAGAGGTTATCATTAAACTGAATATAGGTAATGACGTTATTTTCAAAGGATACAATATCTAATTTTTTAATATGTTAACAGTAATGATTGGCTAGATAATAACTTAATGTCTGATTTAAAACATTGTCTTACTTTTCAAAAATAAGCAATGTATATTTTTTAGTTGTACAAGTATTTAAAATGTGTGTATAATTCTTTGTACAATATCATATTTTCTCATACATGCTACCTAATATTTTAATAAAGATAAAACAAAATCTATTTTCTTTTAATGTAGCTGATTTCTAAATAGAATCTTAAGTTAGTTAAAACATAAGATGAAACAAAGTCTTATTACTCTAATAATGTGATTTAGCAAATACACTAATAGATATAAATCATAAGATAAGTATAATATAAAACAAAACCCTAGTTAACATAACTGACTTGTATATTCTCATAATTCTGGTGACAAAATAAGATCATAATAAAATGTATGTAACGATAAGTTTAGTTAAACAAATGTAGTGATCTTGATATAACTAGTATTATTTTTAGAAATTTATGTATTTATTTATTTATATTTTTATTTTTTTGCTTTTTGGAGACAGGGTCTCGCTTTGTAGTTCAGGCTGGCCCTGAGCTCACTATGGTGCCCAGGCAAGCCGCCGTGAACTCAGCAATCCTCCCATCTCTGCCTCCTGAGTGCTGGAATTACAGGCGTGAGCCGCCACACCCGGCACTGTGGTATGTGGTGTTGATTGTTGGTGGGCGCATCTCCATGCCCAGCATTATATGTAGTTACTGGGGATCGAACTCAGGTCCTTGCGCTTGCGAGGCAGGCGCCGGAACCACTGAGCTAACCCTCCGGCCCCAGAAATTTATTTTCTTAAAAAATGCCACACTCCAGAGAAATCTTCGTTAACTAATAACTAGAATTTAAGAATTTTAAACACAATTTGAACTTACTTAAAGATTAGTAATAAAAACTTAAGCTGTAACTAAGGTCTACAAAGGACCTTGGGTTTTGTGAAATAGGAAGAAAATGCTCAAAGGCAAAGAAAAACTAAGTGGAGACAGGGGAAAGAAAAGAAGGGAAAGAAAAAATTTGATGGTAAAAAGGAAAAAAGGGAAACAATGCTTATGTATATGGGGAGGTTGAAGGGAGGGCAGGGGAATGGGGAAAATAAGAATCAAGATATATCATGTATAGGTACAAATTTCCAATGAGAAATGTAATCAAAATGTATTCCTAAAATGTACCATTAGACTCAATTCCTTAAAAAAAAAAAACCTTCAGATTATACCAAATACAAAATAATATTTCTGTAAAAGATGTACATCAACAGAAGAAAAATTTTAAAATTAACTAAAGCTTGGCCGGAGGGTTAGCTCAGTGGTTCCGGCGCCTGCCTCGCAAGCGCAAGGTCCTGAGTTCGATCCCCGGAAACCACATACAATGCTGGGCGTGGAGACTCACGCCCACCAGCAATCAACACCGCATACCACAATGCCAGACGTGGTGGCTCACGCCTGTAATCCCAGCACTCGGGAGGCAGAGACAAGAGGATTGCTGA
>PVIC010002878.1:0-73362 GCA_004025085.1 Thryonomys swinderianus
AATCCTCCTGTCTCTGCCTCCTGAGTGCTGGGACTACAGGCGTGAGCCACCACGCCCGGCTCTAAGTACAAATTCTTAATGACAAATGAAATCACAATGTACACCTAAAATCTACCAATAAACTCAAAAGAGAGGGTTGGAGATTTAGCTCAGAGGTTTCAGCTTCTGCCTAGCAAGCACAAGGTCCCTGCTTCAATCCCTGATAACTACATAAAACAATACCAGGCGTGGTGACTCACAGCCACCAGCAATCAGTATCACACATCACAACGCCAGGCATACATTTTCATGCTTGTAATCCCAGCACTTGGGAGGCAGAAGAAGGAGGACTGCTGAGTTCCAGGCTTGCCTGGGCTACATAGTGAGTACAGGGCCAGCCTGAACTACAAAGCAAGACCCTGTCTCAAAAAAAAGGGAAACAAAACAACAACCACAAAAAACCCAACAACAACAATAATAATTCCAAAAAGGAAAACAATTTTATATATATAATAATTATATATATAAATTTTTTATAAATATAAAAACAATTATATATATGTGTATATATATGAGTATATATATGTGTGTATATATGTGTATATATATATATGACCAGATAAGCATAGTTAGAAATTCTTAGTCATCTTTTCCTATTTTAAAGAGTTCCGTTCCAATAAAAAGCTTAAACTTTATTCATGACATCTTCACCCAGCTCTCATTTCTTTCTTTGAATTGAAATACTATATTTATAAAAGGCTGAACTTCATATATAGAAATTCCCTTCAAAGGCCAATTCTAGTAACAAAAGCAAATGTCTAAATTTCTATTATTTCTTTATCACTATATGCTAATTCTATTTCATCACGGTTACTTTATAGAAAATTCTCAAGAGTTTTCCTCCTTAATTTAGTAAGTCTTATCATTGGTGGGATATACTGATGGAATTCAACAAATCTAGACTTTATAGAGAAATTCTTTCCTTTTCTTAAACAAATTATATTTTCCAGAGTCTTTGCTTTGTAAATCAACTGATTTCACATCTTGTCACTGCCAGTTACCTTAAGCATAGCTTGTAGTTACAAATTTATCATGTCGATGTTGATTGCATTTGTGTATATTCCAGTAACTAAGCTGCATGAGAGGAGATACCTTATTTTTAATTTTTTTAATTTTAAAATTTTATTTATATTTATTTATTTATTGAGACAGTGTCTTACTTTGTAGTTCAGGCTGGCTCTGAGCTCACTATGTAGCCCACGCAAGCCTCAAACTCAGTAACCCTTCTGCCTCTGCTTCCTGAGTTCTGGAATTACAGGCATGAGCCACCATACTCAACAACATTTTTTAAAAAAATTGAATTCTTTATTGGTACCTTTTATATACATCTCACAATCACACATAACATTGGGGAATTTGTACCATTACATGACACAAGTTAATTCTCATTTTTACCCATATCCCTACCCAGCCACACCTCCCCACCCCCTATGTACAGGCTCTTTTATTTTCTTTCAGAATCATATATATTCCTTCCCCTCATTACGTTCCCACACCAAATTTCCTTTGGAAATTTCCCATTCTACAAAAACTGTCATACTTTCTAGGGCTCATTTGCATCTACAGATGCTCATATCAAAGAAGAGATCCGGTATTTGCCTATCTGTGATCTGTTTATTTCACTTATTAGTGTGTCCTCCAGGTGTATCCATTTGCACATAAATGAATCAATCTTGTGATTCTTGGTGGCAGAATAATACTCCATTTTATAAAAAAAAAAACCATATCTTCTTTTTCCACTCTCCAGTTGATGGACATTTGGGTTGTTTCCAAGACTGAGCTATCACAAACTGAGCTGATATGAACAAGGGTGTACATTTGTCTTTCCAATATAATTTTTAAAAATTCCTTTGGTATATTCCTAGCAGGGGGATAGCAGGGTTAAATGGGACCTCTCGACCTAGTTTTCTGAGGAATATCCACACAGATCTCCACAATGGTTGCACAAGTCTGCAATCCCACCAACAATGGACAAGGGATCCTTTCTCCCCACAGCCTCACCAGCATTTATTGTTGGTTGATTTTGTAATAGCAGCCATTCTTTGTGGAGTGAGATGAAATCTCAGTGTTGTTTTCATTTACATCTCTCAAATGACCAGTGGTGTTGAACATTTCTTCATATGCTTCTTAGCTGCTTTGACTTCTGCCTCTGAGAAGTGTCTGTTCATTTTAGATGTCCATTTTTGGATTGGGTCTTTACACTTGGGGAGGCTGATCTGTTTAAGTTCTTTTTATATTGTAGATAATAGCCCTTTGATAAACAGCTAGTAAAGATTTTTCCCATGTCATTGGTTGTCTTTTAGCAGTGCCAGTGATTTCTTTGGCTGTGCAGAAGCTTTTCAGTAGGATGAGGTCCCATTTGTTAATTCTGCTAGTTATTGTGCTTATAGAGGTTATATTCATACAGTCTCTGCCTAAGCCAATGTCTCCAAGAGTTTTACCTAAGCCAATGTCTCCAAAAGTTTTACCTAACCTGTTTTCCAGCAGGCTTATTGTTTCTGTTTTAATGTTTAAGTCTGAAATCCATTGTGAATTTAGTTTTGTACACGGTTAAAGACATAGGTCTAGCTTTAGCTTTTGGCAAGTTAAAGCCCAGTATTGCCAGCACCATTTATTAAAGAGGCTGACTTTCCTCCACTGGGGATGTTTGGCTCCTTTGTGAAAGATAAGGTCACTTAGTGTATCCAGGGTTGTTTCTGAATCTTCTAATCTATCCCACTGGTCCTCAGGTCTGTTACTTTGCCAGTACCATGCAGTTTTTATCACAGTGGCTTTATAGTAGGGTTTTAAGTTGGGGAGTGTAATACCCCCTGTTGTGGTTGCTTAGAACTGCTTTTGCTTTCTAGGTCTCTTGTGGTTCTGAATGAATTTTTGGATGATATTCTCTAGCTATGTGAAGTATAGTGTTGGAATTTCAATTGGAATTGCATTGAATCTGTATAGTAGTTGTGGAAGTACAGCCATTTTGATGATGTAGGTTCTCCCTACCCAGGAACAAGGGATATCTTTCCACATTCTGTTATCTTTTTTATCTTATTTTTCAGAGTCTTATACTTTTCAGAGTAGAGGTCTTTCACCTCCTTTGTTAGGTTTATTGCTAGATATTTCATTTTTCTGTGTGCTATTATGAAAGGAATTGACTCCCAATTTCTCTTTCAGTGAGTCTGTTGTTTGTGTAGACAAAGTCTATTGATTTTTGAGCATTGACCTTGTATTCAGCAACCCTACTAAATTTGGTAATTAAGTCTAATGGTCTTTGGTTGAGTTTTCAGGATCCTCTAAATAGAGTATCATATTGTCAGCAAATAATGACAGTTTAACTTCTTCCTTTCCTATCTTTATTCCTTTTATATCTTTGTCCTGCCTAATTGCTATGGCTAATGTTTCCAGCACTATATTGAACAAGAGTGGTGACAACGGGCATACTTGTCTCATTCCTGATCTTAGTGTAAATGGTTTCAGCTTTTGGTCATTAAGCATGAGGCTAGCTGTTGGTTTCTCATAAATAGCTTATATTAAATTGAGTTAAAGTCCATCTACTCTGATTCTCTGTAGGATTTTGATCATGAATGGGTGTTGGATTTTGTCAAATGGTTTTTTCTGCATTTATTGAGATGATCATATGGTTTTTGTATTTGAGTTTGTTAATATAGTGTATTACATTTATTGATTTACATATGTTGAACCTGCCTTGCACCCCTGGGACAAATCAGACTTGATCAGGGTGTATGATTTTCTTGATAACTCTGTATTCTTTTTGCCAGTATTTTATTGAGGACTTTTGCGTCAATGTTCATTAGAGAGATTGGCCTGTAGTTTTTTTTTTTTTGGGGGGGGGGATCTTTCTCTGCCTTTGGAATCAGCATGATAGTTGCTTCAAGGAATGATTTAGGGAGTACTGCTTCCCTTTCAATTTCATTAAAAAGATTGAGGAGTACTGCATTACCTCTTCTTCAAAATTTTTGTAAAATTCAGCAGTGAAGGCATCAGGACCAGGGCTTTTCTTTGTTGGTAGGTTTTTTATTACATTTTCAATTTCCCAGATTGATATCGGGTTGTTTAACATTTTTATATCCTCTTCATTCAGCTTTGGAAGTTCATATGTGTCTAGAAATCTATTCATTTCTTCTAGATTTTCCACCTTTTTGAGTACAGATTTTCAAAATATGTATTTATTACCCTTTGGACTTCCACTGGGTCTGTGGTGATTTCCTCGTTTTCATTCCTATAGCATGGATTTGAGCATTTTTCTTCCTTTGTTTGATAAGGTTGGCTAAGATTTTGTCGATTTCATTTATCCTTTCAAAGAATAAACTCTTCGATTCATTATTTGTATTGTTCTCTTTGTCTCCATTGCATTAATTTCTGCTCTGATCCTTATAATTTTCCCCCTAGTACTAGCTTTGTGCTTGTCTCACTCCTCTTTTTCTAATTGTTTGAGGTTTGTGCTTGCTTTGGCAGCACATATACTAATTGTTTGAGGTTCATCATTAGATTGATTATTTCAGTTTGCTCTATTTTCCAAGTGTAGGCTTTCACTGCTATGAACTTCCCTCTTAGAACTGCTTTCATTGTGTCCCAAAAGTTACTGTATGTTGCACTGGGGTTGTCATTTAGTTGTAAAAATTGTTTAATTTCTTTAATTTCTTTTGTGGCCCATTGATTGGTCAACAGAGTGTTGTTCAATTTCCATGTGTTTGTGAGGATCTTGGAATTTCTTTTGCTATTCAGCTCCAGTTTCAAGGCACTATGATCTGATAGTATGCAGGGGATAACTTTAATTCCTTTGTATTTACTTAAGCCTGTTCTATGGACTAGGATGTGATCTATTTTGGAGAATGATCCATGAGCAGCTGAGAAGAGGGTATATTCTGACTTTGTAGGGTGAAATATTCTGTAGACATCTATTAACTCCATTTGCTCCAAAGTTTGATTTAGCTCAAGTATTTCCTTATTGATTCTTTGTCCAATTGATCTGTCAATTAGTGATAGTGGAGTATTAAAGTCCCCTACTATTATTGTATTAGTGTTTATCTCACTTTTCATGTCCACTAGTGTTTGTTTTATATAGTTGGGTGCATTAGAGTTTGGTACATAAATATTTATGATTGTTGTTTCTTTCTCTTGGATAGTTCCCTGTACAAGAATATAGCAAACTTCTTTATCTCTCTTAATCAATTTGGGTTTGAAATCTATTTTATCTGCAAACAAGATAGCCACACCTGCTTTTTTGCCATTTCTTATGGTGTGGAGGATTGTTTTCCAACCCTTTATCTTCAGTCTATAGGATTCCTTCTGAATTAGGTGTGTTTCCTGCATGCAGCAGACTGTAGGATCTTGCTTCTTGATCCAATTTGCTACTGTGTGTCTTTTAATTGGCCATTGCATCCCCTGACATCAATGATTATGACTGATATGAACATATTCAGAGCTGTCATGTTTCCCTGTTCTTGGTTCTTTTCTTCCTTGCTTTTCCCCTTCTCCATTTAGTTTCTTGTTTGCCCCAGTGAATTCACTCTCCTGGGTCTCGTGGGTATGGAATTTTCTGTGTTTTTTTCCAAGATGTTCTTTAGGATGTTTTAGAGCGCAGGTTTTATATTTGTGAAGTTTTTCAGATGTTCTTTATCATGGAAATATCTTATTTCCCTGTCTTTTCGAAAGATAGTTTTTCAGGATACAATAGTCTAGGCTGGAGGTTGTTTCCCTGTAATTCTTGAAACACTTCCTTCCAGGCTCTCCTTGCACTGAGTGTTTGTGTTGAAAAGTCTGCTATGATCTCAATGGGCTTCCCTTTGTAGGTAAATTTCTTCCTTTCTCTCACTGCTTTCAGTATTTCATTCTTTTGATGTATATCTGGAACCTTCATAATTATTATGTTTAAGTGTAGATATTTTTATGTTATGGACTTTTGGAGACCCACAGCCTTCATTAATCTGTACGTCCAATTCTTTTCCTGTGAAGTTTTCTGCCGTTATCTCTGACAACTGCTTTTTTTAAAATGTCTTTTGCACTGTCTCCTGCTTCCTCAGTGACTCCAATCAGTCTTATGTTATTCTTCTTTGAATCATCTAGGAGCTGTTGGATTGATTTCTCATGGTCCCTTGCCCTTTTCCATAATTATCTCTTTCCTGTTCATTGGTTGCTGTGCTGTCCTCTAGGTCTGAGATTCGGTTCTCTGCTTCATTCATCTTACTTTGCAAACTTTTGTTCTCCTTCATCATTGCCTGGAGCTCTGCTTGGAGCTATTTAAAATGTTCCATTGCTTCCACTATCTTGAATTCTATCATCTCACTGATCTATTCTTTAATCATGACCTTCACTGTGGACAGTATCTGTATTTTGATCTCAGAGATGAGTTCTGGTTTCTATTTTACTAAATCTACCTTAGTTACCATCTCAAAATGACCTGGTGTTTAAGCTTCAGTTTGTTCTATTTCCCTTTTCTCTGAATTTCCTTGTGGTGCTTATCTATGTCTCTGGTTTTTTAAAATATTTTCTCATATCTACTCTTGTTGTTACTAATGTTATTTAATTTTTTGCCTGATGCCAGGGCAATGTTTGTTGCGAGTATCTTTCTTTCTATTGTCTGGGACCCTTTGGAAGTGGCACCTTGAAACTGTAGTGACCCTTGAGAATTCTTAGTTCTGACACATCCTGGGTGGCATTTGAACAGAACAATCACATCATCTTTGTTACCATAATACAATCAGTACCAATATCAGTATTGAACACCATAAATGAAATGAAAAGTTTTGAGAATTTCTATTCTGATGTAGAATTTGAACTCAAGAGTTACCTCTATGCCCATATGCCAAAATTTAGAATTAATCAGCAATGCGTATATACCATGCAGATCATAAATGTACCCCCAGTACCCCTGAAAGGTCCCTGGGGACTTAGTGAGGTAGGGAGACAGAAGGAGAATGAAATAGGGTTAGAAGATTTATAAAGATCACATAGATCTCGAGAACCTCATGTATGTCAGCGGGTAACAGAGGCTAAAAGGACATATATAAAACAGTGCCAACTGTATGCTCTAAGACCACTGGAGACTTTGCACACCTTCTTACAATAATACTGAGGAAGAAGTAGGGCAGCCTAAGAGTCTTTTACTTCTGCGTATTGGTTCTGACAGGAAGGTAGGAGAGGTTATGGGGACAAGAGGTGAATAGAGAGATCTAGGAGTAGATGGCAAAGCAGAAGCTAGATTCCCTTTTCTATGTAGAAATAGATGTAAGCAATAGTGAGAGCAAAAACCTAGAAATTTGGGCAGATTTAGTGGCAGCAAAGTAGGAAAATAAGAAAAAAGTTACTTCAAAATGAAGGAATAAAAGAGTAACAACAGCATCAAAATCAGCAATGACAGTATACCGAGCTAAATGCATTAGTTAAAAAGAAATATCCCTCAACTTTTATCTTGCCTGGTCTGTCTCCACACAGCTCCGAACAGAGTGGGGTCCGCCCTCAGGTCACAGATGGCGCCGGCTCCAGTCAGCAGGCCTGGGGCATCACTGGGCCACTCTGGAGCAGAGTCCAGAAACTTTTTAATACCAACCGCTGCACTTCCATCATGTAGTGCAACACCTGGCATTCAACCTTCATTTGGTAAATACTTGTTGAGTTGGTGAATTACTACTTTTATTGAGTTTCCCTTTTTAACTGCACTTATATAGTTAACATACATTATCATTGGAAATTGGGGCATGGTCTTCCTTCATGTTTTGGTGCCCAGTCTTTCAGTCTCCATCACCTTTTCCCACAAATATTATTTTCGTCTACATATTATGATGCAAATTAGGTTTATCTGAATTGTCCACCCTGTAGTCCACCAGAAAATGATCTCAGACAAGCTTGGATACATCTCATAGAAGATAGAAACACATGTTTTTGCTCTACATTTTATTTGAGTAAAATTTTAAATACTGATTTCTTAATTATATACTCAGAACAAACTGCACTTCACTACAGGAAAACTTCCAGCAAAAACAAGAGAATTTTTGTACTCCTTCTGTATAATTATAAGTTAATAAATAAGACATACTGTTGTGTTGGGTAGATTACAACTAAAAAGAACTACACAATTTTTTGTTGAATACAAATATACTTCATAATGAGAAAAGGCATTCATTTAATTTTTTTATAGTAATGTCAACAAAAACACTGCCAAATTCCTTGCACTTAAAAAAATTAGTTTATTTTGTTCTGATTTTATGGTCATGTTATTAAAACTGCCTTACACAAAAATCAGAACCTTAGTTTGTAGAAGCACTCAGATCATTACATTTAATATTTTATATGTTTTTATAAAATTTTAGAATGATTTTTTGGTTGGCAGGTTATTTGAAAAGACTTTTTTTTGCTTTTTGGAGACAGGGTCTCGCTTTGTAGTTCAGGCTGGCCCTGAGCTCACTATGGTGTCCAGGCAAGCCGCCGCGAACCCAGCAATTCTCCTGTCTCTACCTCCCGAGTGCTGGGATTACAGGCATGAGCCACCACGCTCAGCATTGTGGTATGCGGTGTTGATTGTTGGTGGGCGTGAGTCTCCACGCCCAGCATTATATGTGGTTACCGGGGATCGAACTCAGATCCTTGCGCTTGCGAGGCAGGCACCGGAACCACTGAACTAACCCTCCGGCCCACAGGTACTGGTATTTTTTAAGAACTCTCCAAGGTGCAGTCGGAATTCAAAATTATGAGCATAAAAAATTAATTGAAAGATAGAAATCTCCTACAGTAGAAAAAACAGTGACTTTGCATGTCTGTTTTTGTCTCCTCTATGCCAAGCAAGTTTTCACTGGAATGTAAAAATGATGGTGATGATGATGCTGCTGACAGTAGTAATAATGGAGTATACCATCTATAAAAGAAATAAAATCAAATCTCTAAAATCACAAGGTATTTTATAAATCAAAAGCAGCTGGAATTGTCAATGAAAGCTAACTATAATGTAAGACTCTCAGAGAGGTACAAGCTCAATTAAATCAATAAAGCATGAAAGAATCATGCTGTTAATGCATAGCATGGCTGAGTCCTTTTACTTCCTATTTATTACATAAATAAAGGACTTTGAGCAAATACTTAAACAAAAGAGCATAAGCAAAGCTATTAGTAGTATAACTCTATGAAATCCACAGATAAGATTCAGAAGAAGAGGAGACAAGGGAGAGAAAAATATGTTAATAACTAGAAATAAATTTACTAAAAGTCTCCACCCCAAAGTGAAGCCTTCCTTACTTGACCAGTGTAGGGCCTACTATTTTCTTCTTTGCTCCCTTTATAGAAAATCCTCCTCTCTGTACCATATTCATCTACACTGAAGTCACAGGGATCCCTCTCAGAAGGCACTAGGAGAAAGGGATGTATTCAGTGTCCAGAGTTGTACTTTAAAGAAGTAACTTTTCATTTATTTTATCAAGACCAAAGAAGAATAACTAGTTTCATGAGAAAGATTCCTCATAAGCAAATGTAGTCTTAAGCAGTAGATTTTCACTGGAGAGTTTGGCTAGCACCAGAATCACTGGGAAGTCTGGAGAGCCAGGCTCAAAGAATGACATGAAGCCTGGCCTGCAGTGCTCCAGAACAGACATACAGGACCATGGTACAGTTCCAGTAAGTATGTCCCACCTTGCTACCAGACTCAACTTCGTGATCCATGAGCAGTGATACAGATAATCACACACAAGGCAAGATTATAGCACAGTGAGTCTGTTAGCTTCCAAGCCACATAACAAAATATTTTTGGGGAAAAAAAGTCTTGGAAGAAAGATTTGACTTCCGGTTTCAGTGTTTTCAGTGCATGGTCAGCTGGCTCCCTTGCTTTTAGGCCTGTGGTAAGGTAAAAACATCAAAAGAGAACAGAACATGGCATAACAATGCTACTTAATTTATGGTGGACAGGAAGCAAAGAGAAGGTAAAAGAAACAGAAAAAAAGAACTATAGGAACAAGAGAAACCCTTTAATGTCATGTCTACAGTGGTATACTTTCTCCAAAGGGTGACCATTTCTTAATAACCAATTTAGTATTTTTTTTTCCTGTGCCAGGGATCAAACTTGGGCCCTTGTGCACCGAAGGCTGGCACGGTATCACTTGAGCTAAATCCCCAACACTTAATAACCAATTTAGCTCTGAAATCCCCCATGGATTAATTCATGAGGGTAAGGGCCTTCTTGCACTCTCATTGGTGAACTCAGCGTCCTTGTGATCCCATCATCTGTCTGTCTCACCTCTGAACGTCACTGCATCAGAGGGCAAGCCCTCACTCCAGGAGTCTCTGAGAGCTACTCCATATTTAAACTACAAGGAGGGGTTTTTTTTACTCCAAAGGAAAAATTTTCTCTTGAAAGTGATGAGTCCACTTTTTTCCTTCTTGTCATGGGTTAGAGTTTTGCCCATATCCAAAACACACAAACAAAATCAATGCCCATGGGTGTAGAGGTTGAGTTTTGGAAGGTGATTAGAGCATGAAGTCAAATGTGCCTTAATGGGATGCAAGTTTGGTGAGAAGAGACAGTTTACTGGAGCATGACCTGGAAGGTTATGCTTCCTTCCGTGGTGCCTCCTTTGCTCTTTGCTTCCTACCTGTCATAGGGGCGTACCTGTTCCTCCAGCATCCTCCTTGGCCATGAGGACTCTGCCTTTAAATCAGCCAACCATGTACTGAAACTGAGAACCAAAATAAGACTCTTCCCCCTTAAGTTGTGAAGTCAGATACTTCATCCAGCAATGGGAAAATATCTGAGGCACTCTCATTTTGAGTGTTCCTCAAGAGCAGAAGGTCATTTAACATAGGAGGCCTAAAAGTGAACGGTCACAATCAAAATCAAAACCCATAAAAATGAAAATAATAAAAGAGCTGAACAACTGACCTTAGAGGGGAAATATTAATCAGGGAATAGAACGGAACATTCAGATTTTTCTAACTAATGCAGTTAGAGATATTTGGTATGATTTTCATCTACAGCTATAATTAAAACACTACTACTATAAGTAAGAAAAATACAGAAGAATGATTACCTTAAAAATAGAAGAGAATCATATTTGAATATCTAAAGCTGATTACTGAATGTGTTAGACAAACTAAATGGAAAACTCAACATACTTTGACCCAGTTTGTAATCTGGAAAAAAAATCTAGCATATATAGTACAGATAAAAAGTTACTAAAAATTAAATTTAAGGGACCAGAGATTTAGCTCAGTGGTTCCAGTGCCTGCCTCTCAAGAGCAAGGTCCTGAGTTCAATCCCCTGGTAACCACATACAATACTAGGCGTGGTGACTCATGCCCACCAGCAATCAATACCACATACCACAGTGCCGGGTGTGGTTGCTCATGCCTATAATCCCAGCACTCGGGAGGCAGAGAGAGGAAGATTGCTGAGTTCGAGGTTTGCCTGGGCTACATACTGAGCTCAGGGCTTACCTGAACTACAAAGCAAGACCCTGTCTCAAATAATAATAATAATAATAATAATAATAATAATAATAATAATAATAATAACTTTAAGAGACTCTCAAGAGTCTTAAATAAAATTTGAAAAATTAAAGACAGTTTCCCATGTGCTAGAAGTTTATAATTTTTGGATGAAAAACAAAGGTGTAAGATTAAAAACAAAGGCAAAGCCCCCATATTTCCTCAGTTCCTGATAAAATCAGAATACTAGGAAGAAAAAGTTTCTGAGCATATCTAAAAAAAAATGAACAGCTTATTGACAAAAAGGGGAATCAGAATGTTATCAGTTTTGCATTATATCCATTTTAATTACAGTGAAGGTAGTGGAAAAAAATATCAAAATTTTGAACCTGGATCATTTATTAAGGAAAGAGACAAAAAAATCAGTATTGAAATGAAAAATTTAAAAATTTCACCTCTAAAACACTATATATAAAGCTAATTTGGAAAGGATTTTTGCCAAAATTAAATGACAGCCAAGTTCAAGAAACTACCAGAAACTTAAACATAATGAAAATCCACTATTTTGCAATGCTTAGGAGATTGTTTTTAAAACAGAAATCTAAACAAAAAGTTACAACCTCCCTCCCATCTTGGGTGGTTTCTAGTAACTTATCCTCAAAATCACTGACTCTGCTTGTGTCAACTTCCATAATGCACCCCCCAAGAGATAGGGTCTTCCTTAGTCACCAGATTTCCAATCTAGCCTTGAATTTCTTGAATTTGTGATACTCCTGTCTCAGCTTCCCAGAGTCCTGGGAGGCTGCCTCACTCTTATGACTTTGGAATGCATTCTTTAATTCTGTTTTTCATTTTTAGTATTTTGATATGACTTTTCTCACCGTTTTCGTATGATATGTACCTATGATTGTATGACTCTATCCTACTGAAGCCCATTTGTTGAAATTTCATCACCAATGAGATAGTACTTAGAGCTAAGGTCCTGTAGAAGATGATTGGATGACAGAGTCTATCTACCCTCAAGAGCAGGATAACAGCCCCTGTGCAAAGAGGCTTTGCGTGAAGGATTTTTCCTTTTTGCCTTCTGTCCCTCGCTCCATGTAAGGACCCATTTGTCCCTCGAGAACGTAGCATTCTGGTACTTGGAAGAACTTCCTGATGCTTTGATCTTGGAGTTCTTGTTCTCAATAATAATGAGGGCCATACTGATTTGTTCGGCAACTAACTCTTATGTTTTGTTATAGCGGTAGAAGTGGGCCATGATATTATCTGAAGGTTCCAAAGCCTGTGTTATCTGGGTCATGTTAAGGATCAGCTCTGATGTCTAGTTTTTCTCTTCAAAGTCTATTTTTTAAAAAAATTTAACACCTCATGTAGGACAAGTGATACTTAGGTAAATGGATTCTATGTCTTGAAATCATCACATCTTTCCTTCTTCTAGCCCAGTGGTTCTGAACCTGGGATGATTCTGACTCCCAGAAGATAGTTGACAAGATTTGCTGAAATTGATTGTCACAAGTAGGGGGAAGGATGCTACTGACATCTAGTGGGTATAGATCAGGGAAACATCTTACAATGAACTGGATAACCCCAGAGAACCGACATCCCTGTCTTATAGAGCAAATGTTGAGAAACCTTAATCTACAGTGAAAGTTATCATTACCCAAAAATGAAAAGTAGATTTAGGAGACCATACACTCTGAGCAGTGAAAGGGTCTGGGGAACTCTTTTAAGTCTGGGTGCTGGGCCCAATATGAATGTAACACAACTTCAAGAATCTTGATCAAGGACTTGGCATATGCATACTTTAATGTGACCTATTTTATGAACAAAAATATTTGAAATAACTACCAATACATTATCTGGTTAGAAAGATGGATAAAGTACTACTGACATTGGGCAGATACTACTTGGATTTTAACACAGATACATATTCAGGAAAACAATTACTCTACAAATTGCTTTTAAATGTATGACTTCTTACAAAGTTTACATTTATAATCTCTTATTTATTTTGGACCCAAACTGACTGCTTTCCACAGTTGTTTAAGGTACCCTCATGAAAGAAAAACTCAACTTCCTTTGAAAGTTAAGATTCTGAGGTGTCATGTATCTGAGCAAAAAATACTCCAACATTCATATGATGTGGTCTCTTATCCAACTTCAATGCTCAGCTTCCATTTCTGTTCCTGCCTTAGTACTTACCTGGACTAGTAACATTCCTATTCAAGGTGTTTATGGAGCTTGATCCTTGGTTTTTCTCTGAACTGAGTGCCAGGCCAGACTGTCCATTATGATCTGTGTCACAAACATCCCATTTGCTTTGATGTGTTCTTATCTACAGAATAAGGGAGTTAAATTGGGCAATTTATAATCTGCCTTCTAGTTTGAATATTAGTCTTCCTAATACTAAGTCATCTGACTTTAGTGAAATAAAAGAAGTAAAACTCTTCCATAATTTTGCAAAATATTTATATACTGTGAACAACTCTAAATATAATCTTGTGTTTACATTTAATATGAGGAGAAACTCACTTGCAGTTCTATTTAATGTTCTAATATCTTCTGTAATATTGAATTATGGCTCATTTCTAGCCAAAGGCTGTTAGATGCTGGAATGGAAGCTGTGGTGAGAATAAGGTTGGCTTCTTCAAACCAACAATAAATAAGGAATGAACTGGTTTAAAAAAATAAGCAAAGGAAGAGGCGCTGCTTGAGTCCAGAAGTTTGAGGCCACCCAAGGCGACATAGCAAGAACTTGTCTAAAAATATAAAAATTAAAATTAAATCTAAGATAGTGTAGAAATTTTGATGATCATTTCTCCAAAATGATATGATATGATGAGCAGGCATTTAAGAGGATACTCAAGGTGACTCATCATTAAGACTGACCAAAAAGAAGCCACAGTGAGATATCACTTCACATACATTAGGATGGCTAGCGTTCAAACAACAAAACAAAATGACACATGACAAGCATGACAAGTATAAAACTAGTCATTTTGTTTCCCTGGTGCACTCTTGGTGGAAATGTAAAGAGGTGCAGTTACCTTGAAAGGTAGTATGGTGGTTCTTCAAAACTTGCCAAATACGCTTCCTCTGTCACTCAGCATGTCCACCTCTGGGTATGGGCCCAAAAGAGTCAGCAGCCAAATTTGAAGAGATATGTGTTCATAGGACCATGCTATCTATGTTCATGACAGTATTTTTCACAATAGTCAAACGATGGAAGCAGCTAAGTGGAGGCTGATAGATAAATGGGTATAAACAAAGCATGTTCTGTATGTACAGTGGACTGTCGTGTAGCCTAACGAAAAGGAAACTGAACACACGCTGCAACATGTGTGAACCCTGAGGACGTTACACTCAGTGAAATATGCCAGTCACAAAAAGATAGATAAGAATTCATTTGATGAGTTCTCTCCAACAGTCAAATCAACAGCAAGTAGAATGGTGATTGTCAAGGACCAGAGGGGAACAGGAAATTGGGAATTGCTTAAGGCATACAGTTTTAGTCTTACAAATTAAAAATAGTGTTCTGGGACTGGTATCACAGCAGTGTAATTATATGGATAACACCAGTGAACTGTGCACTTGGAGATGATGAAGACGGTCAGTTTTATGTCATGTGTTTTTTTAACAAAATTTGTTTTCAGTACAATTTAAAAAAGAAATTTATGCAATCTATTTCAAATGTGTGTGTGTGTGCGTGTGTAGCATAGTAACAAACGTCAACCTTCAATATATAAAGTAGAAAAATTGTATAACAATTCTCTCTGTAATAAAAAAAAAACTATGGTTCTGTTTAATGACAAGGAAATGCACCTAACCTTCCCATGGGCTCTTAGCATTTTGAGATCGAGCGCAGTGCCAAAATGTTTCTGTCAATCAAATTATCTGTTATAATTTAACTAGTGCCTTTCTGTACTCATGTAGTAAGGTAGGTGCAGTACCACTTGAGCTAAATCCCCGACCTCCAGTACTCATGTATTAAAAGAAATGTTTGTTAGCTTTCCTTGCTATCTTTATAGAAAGCTTCATTTTTTCCATCAGTGTTCACATGTGACCTATAGATCATTAACATAAGACATAGCAGAAAATAACAAGGCATTGAACTCAACTCATGTGAAATTTCTTAAACTCCTTTCTTTCCAGTGTAAACTGGGAGACTGTGTAAGATAGCATCTGCAACATTTTTTTTTTTTTTTTTTTGAGACAGGGTCTTGCTTTATAGTTCAGGCTGGCCCTGAGCTCACTATGGAGCACAGGCAAGCCGCCGCGAACTCAGCAATCCTCTTGTCTCTGCCTCCCGAGTGCTGGGATGACAGGTGTGAGCCACCACGCCCGACATTGTGGTATGTGGTGTTGATTGCTGGTGGGCGTGAGTCTCCACGCCCAGCATTATGTGTTTTCCGGGGATCGAACTCAGTACCTTGCGCTTGCGAGGCAGGCGCCGGAACCACTGAGCTAACCCTCGGGCCCAACATTTTTTTTTTTTTTTTGCATGGTCCTTAGAAGATGCCTGATGAATGACTTATGTAATTATTAAACATGGCTTGACATTTATGCTCAAATTACTTTCATAATTTCAGATCTGGATTTTAGAAACCCGTATAATTTTAATGTATTCTCTTCTAGCCTGCTGATAGCTCTGAAGGGCTGAACAAAAGCATAGTTTAGATGTGTAATTCTAAATCTCTGTCATGAAGGAAACAGTGATAACTAGATCATTACTAGCAATAGCATTAAGATTCATTAACCACCACTCAATAAATAAACACTTTAATCTTGAATTATGCTAATAACAGATGAGAACCATGACATGAAATGCAGCTCTTAATAGAATAATTTGACCCTCAAACTCCAGATCCCAAACTTTCAGGCCACAACTTCTCCTGGGCAGCCTTTGCGGATCTGTTTGTGGAAGCCCTTGACCTTGATGGACCTTCCTGTGCTAGGTGCCACGGCTACAAAACTACAAAATTCATGAAATGTATTGAAGTATGTATGTTCAAAAAAGTCAAATTATATCTGAAAGAGATATAGAAACGTAAGAATAGCTCTGGAAACATTTATAAACATTTGGAAAATAAGGATTTTAACACACAGAGACCACTTTAAAGCCCTATTCATCTAATAAAACTTGAATCATCACCACTGTGCCTTAAAGGCATCAGTCCACAGGAAATAAGCTCCTTCCTCCAAATATCTATTCATGCAAGTGAATGCTGACATTTTCTAAGAATGAAGTTATCTGTTTTTATCTATATAGGCGTCTTTCCTTAAGTAGGTAAGATAAATGACCTCTTACCGTTTATTCTAATTCTGCATTCCTGTAATTCCAAAAAAAGCACTGTGGATGTTCTTGTAATAATTCTCTAAATTCATGAATCTTTTAAGTATAAGTTTTTTGGGCAATAACATAGGCATGGTTGAAAACCTTAGGCTCTATGTACTCAAGAGAAAAATGTATCCCATGAATTTTTAATAAACAAACAGTGCTATTTCCACGAAGAAATAAAGTACGCTAAATAAGAGTGACAGGAATTCCAAGGGGAAGTACTGAAAAAAGACTGTGTTTGACAGTTTCATCTTTCAGTGGAGCTGGAGGGAAAAAAATGTAGGAAGGTCTTATGACATCAAAATTGAAGAAGCTTCATGTTTTGCATATATTTACATTAAAATTTGGAAACTCTTCTACAAATACTAAAAGAAAAGTTTAATTAATAAATAGTATTCCTATTGGATTTCAGTTTAATAGTCAGTATGGTACATAAAATCAAGATTATATGAGGCGTGACTATGAAACAAAAGTTTAATTTTAAAAATTTTACAGTAAAAGGTACAAAGCCATAAATCGCCCTACAAATCCTCCTCTCTTTGACTTGAACGCAGTTATCCCACTTGCTCCATTCTTGCCACCTTCTTGAAGCAGTTTTGGAAGTTGGTTCTTGAGTGTCTTCATGAGGTGTGATAAAAAAATCCAGTGAGCATGACACTGTCTGCGTAAATACTTTAAAGAGACAGAGAGACAACCAAGAGAGCAAGACAGGAAGTGGGTGAGGCAGAGAGAGATACCTGAGAATCCCTGCTAAAAGCAAAAGCCCACGGAGAGCTCACAGCCTGGAGAAGGGAGAAGGACAGGGCATAGGGGGAGCCAGTCTGTTCATTACATGCACTCATAAATTATTCAACAATTCATGGGTATCTTAATTATGGAATTTTGGAGAAAAGTGGTTGTGGCTCAATTCAGTGCTCCTTAACTGAAGTCAAACAAACACGGACATCAAATTGTTCTCCTTTTGAAAACTTAGATTTAGGGTCTGTGACAAATTGTGTGGAGGAAGCAAGGCCACACAGAATGGCATCCCTGGCAGCTTCTCCCAGGGAAGCCTGCCTATCTCAGGGGCTAACGGAGAACCATCTGAATTTTGTGCTTGGGAGGTTGTCAGGTGGTAGCCACAGATAGTGCTTGAGGCATGCCAGGTACTTCAGACAGACTAAACTCTGCCCTCAAACTGATATGTATGTAAGAGCCAAAGATGTCTAACCAATCATCTTCAGCCAAAGATCATGATAAAGATCCTTCAAAATTAAGAAATGAGCCTAGAGTACATTTAGGTCATGGTTTATTACTTCCCAGTTTCCTAAGAGAGGTTCATGATTTTTATCTGGGTAGTGCCATTATTTAAGAGTTTTTCTTTTAAGCTAGAAATGTAAATTGTTCATACTTTGCTATTATTTTAATAAAAGTCATTACTGCAGGAAAAAATTGACTGGCCAGTCTGACTTGCCCAGGATTGAAGGGTTTCTCTGAAAGCAGATGTTTTATTTCTAAGATCAGAATGATTGTTCAAACGTGCCCAATCTAAGAAAAATATATATTTGATCAACTGACTTTTCATTTGATGTTTGTTGGCTATGAAAGTGAATGGTCTGTGGGTTACAGGAATGTGTAAACTGCCTGTAGCAACTGAAGTAGATGGGAAATACTGAAGTATCCATAGAGATCATACTTCCCACACAAACACATTCCAATTCAGATTTTAGAAAGGATGGGGAGCCAAAGAAGTCTTCGCTCCTCTACTCTGCAACTCTTCCTGTGGAAGAATTAGCACCGTTCTAGATGCTAAGGATTTCCCGATAAATTGGATCCAAGGGCTGCCTTCAAGTCTTTTGCGGTCGGGTGGCGACAAGAAGATACCAGAGTGTAAGGGACAAACCTGCTAGGTGTAAAATGCCTGCAGTTCAGGGAAAAGTTGACCTCTACAGATCAGGAGGATTATACTCTAGTTGGAATTTCCTGGCAAGAATTTGAGGCCTCTTCTCTGTGAGGTGTCAGTGAAACAGAAGAAGAGGGTGGGGGGGGGGGCAAAGCACAGTGACGTCTAAGGACTCTTCTGGGTGACAGTCCTAGCATAACACCCTCATGATTTCTCCAGTCCATGCAGACAAATTTTGCTAAGAAAATGGAAATGATCATTGGTCAACCATATCCTGTTTCTTTATTAAAAGTTGAGACCTCAAGTGCCGGGCATGGTGGCTCACGCCTGTCATCCCTGCACTCGGGAGGCAGAGGCAGGAGGATTCCCGAGTTCAAGGCTTGTCTGGGCTACATAGTGAGCTCAGGGCCAGCCTGAACTACAAAGAGAGACCCTGTCTCAAAAAAAAAAAAAAAAAAAAAAAAAAGTTGAGACCTCAGAATACAAATACTATCTTGAATGACTATGTTAAAGTCCAGTAGTTCATTGTAAATGAAAATATGTTACACAGATGTTTAAAATACAGAAATTTCCCTTAAACATTGGATCATTAGCTTGTCTGCACGAACTCTGGGGGTCCTTAGCACTCCCGATACTACAGCAATGGCTCGGAAGGAGGCGCGGGTGTCTCCCCCTCTCTACTGTTTTCCAGCTGCTTCGCTGGAGTGACCTCTTCATCTGTGCAGGCGGCTGTCTGTGTGCGTCTTCACTTAGCACCTACTCACCTATTCTTAGGGCATAATCTGTACTTAGAATTACTTTTTTAAATTGCATAATGTGATTATAAATTTAATCCTCTGACTGGTATTTGAAGTTTTATGATAAGAACTAGTTCTTAGCTCCGAGTCAAAAAAAATCCATCTCCTGACAAATTGAATTTGATAGGAGATTGTGATTCGAGTTTTAAAAAACATATGCAACATGGCGAATAAAACTAACTTGCAATGTATTTATTTAAGATTACAATCCTTTTAAAATACTTTTAAATTTAAAGTAGTTCCATTCTCTTTTCATTAATGTAAAACTGGTGATATGTGCTAGGATCCCAAAGAATGTGGTACTTATTTTAAAAGGATATTAGGCTTTTAAATCCTCTGAAAAATTGATGTGATTTTTCTTATAACCCTAAATAAAAGGTAATAAAAACTGAGGTATCAGTTTTACATTTCTCTTACAACTCAGAGACTGATTTTGAGACACAATCCATTTTTTACCTATACTCTGCCATTAGACAGGCAGATATCTAAATGCATTTGCATACGGAAAGTGTAGCCTTGAGGCTTGTAGATAGTGTTACTGATGTTACAGGGCACCTCACTTTAAAAATCAGACCACATGTTGGGTGGTGAAATCCACCTTTCAGAAAACTACGATATATTCTAGTGCAATGTTTACATAAATAGATGATCACTTAGAAGCTTTTGCACCCTAGAATAAAATTACTTTTAGGCAAATATACAACTCTGTAATTCTTGAGAATTATTGAATTTTTGAAGTCTCTCTAATGCAGCATACATAAAACATACTTGTGAGCAAATAGGAAAGTGTGACTTTTTAGGTGCTGGAGATTAAATCCAGGTGCTAAGAATGCTAGTCAACTGCTTCACCATTGAGCCGCCACCCCCCACCCCTGTAACTCAGTTGACTTCCCATAGATTAGTATGTCATGTGTTGAACATCATGATAATGTAAGGTTTTCTAACCTGGTACACTGGGAACTTTGGAATAATATTATGGGACTTTGTTCTGTGCACTGTAGGATGTTGAATAGCACCATGGGCCTCTATCCACTAAATTCCAGTAACAACACCTCAGTAATGCCAAGAAAAAGAGTCTTCAAATGCTGTCAAAATTCTTAGGAAAAGGAGAGCAATATCATTTCTTGTTGGGAACCACTGTTATAATTTCTCTAACTACTGAAGTCAAATGGTAAGATTCCTCAATAAGTTTGAAACTAACACTAGAGTTTAAAAAGATAAGATTAGAGTGAGGTTTCTAACACCTAATGTGAACATAAAGTTAGTGACAATATCCACTTTCCCTGACTTCTAAGGCTCAAACTAATCTAGACAGAGAAATAGAAAGAAATCTCAGTATAAAGCTAAAATATCTTCTGTGTTCTTTGGTAATGACAAACACATCTGAAGATACTATATCTACCATCAATTGGAAAATTTTTAGAAGGAAACCCAACAAAACCTAGTTGAAATTAATGTGAAATAAAAGTAAAGTAAAAATGGAAGTCAAAATACTAACTTGTAGTTTGGTATTTTAATATCTCTTTATAGACATTCATGCAGACTTGGGTGAGGTGGCACATACCTGTAATCTCAGCACTTAGGAAGCTGAGGCAGGACCATCACAAGTGTGAGGCTAGCCTAGATTACCTAGTCAGTTCAAGATGATCTTGGAGGGCTGGGGATTTAGCTCAGTGATGCAGCACCTGCTTGGCAAGCATGACATCCTGAGTTTGATCCTTGGTACAGAAAAAAAAAAAAAACTAGCCTGGACTACACAGGAAGACCCTGTCTCAAAAATGAAAAAGAAAAAATTGATCCAAATATTTACTAAATTCGATTAAGGAATTATGTTTGTTCTACATTTGTCCAAATTTCACTGCTTGTGTTCAAGTTCTACTGAACTTTTGATTTTCCTTTTGTTTTCACCTAGTACTCTTTTCATCAAGCCAAAACTGTCATGATTAATAAGATGTTCCCAGATTTATTAACATCCCCATTGCTGGCCACAATACCTGACACCCACAATTTAGAGGAAGGGAGGCTCACTTGCATGGGATTAAGTCTATGGTTGACTAACTCTCACTCAGGAACATCGTGGTGGAGGGATACTGTGGAGCAAAGTTGCTCAGTTCATAGTGGCCAGAAAGTAGAGCAGAAGAACAGAGCCAAGAGGAATAGGTGAGGACTCAGACATGAACTTCAGGGCCACAAACATGACTCACTCACATGCATCTGAAGGTTGCTCCAGCAGCAACCTGGGAGGGTCGGGAAGCCAGCCAAGTCAACACTGCCTCTCCACACACAGCTTCTGCTTAGTTTGTGCAATTGAAATATTGATATGGGACTTCCTTCAAACCACTCTGCCACATGCTTACTCTCAATAAACCATTCCTCTAGATACATCTGTGTTCTACATTTTTTGTCCTCTTCTCCTGTGACCTTGGTTAGAGCCTTATACACTTGCTTCTCTGACAGGAGGACTGACTGTTAGGTTTAGGATGGATCTAAAACGACATATATGTATGTATGTATGTGTATATATATATATATATATATATACACATATATATAGGTATGTATGTATGTATACACAATAATGTGTCTGTGGTGCTGCTGCAATAAACAATCTACCACTGCCTAGCTTATGAAAGAGTAACTTGCCCAGGTAACATATTAAAAACATAGGTGAAATTCAAATTTATAGCTCTTTGACCTCAAAACTTATGTTTCATTATATTGCAAAATATTATTGTTTACCATCCTGCCACTCATGAAAGGAAGTAGCAGCAATCATTTATCCATGTTTATATCATTTACACATACATATATAGTATATAAATAGATATGTACATGCATATTATACATGTAGCTGTGTTTATATCTACATACATCATACATGTGTACATATTTATGTATTTATATACATATATGTGTGTGTGTCTGTTTGCGTCTATCAATCTTCTATCTCTCTACCAAGATGCAGATATAGGTATATCCCAGTGATATCACTGGGGGAAGATAGGCCGTTGAATAAGTGTAGCACAAGCAGGGAAAGTCAGAAGGCAAGAGGATTCCTAGCACAGGTCAATACTATATTTGGACAGAAGGCCTATTCATTTTTCAGTCATGAACCCATATATTTACTCAACAATTCATTCATGTATTTCACACCTGAATATTAAACCAACCATGTATTAGTCAATGGCTTCATGAAGGGAACAGCATGGAGTGAATTAATGAGAAAACTCAGGTGGAACATCAGGGAGCCAAGAAAACTCCTGTGTCGCTGAACAATGGAGAGATGGAATGAGAAATGTGGCATTTCATAGTAAATAATAGTCTTTCTCCTAGGACAATAATGGAGACTAAGTCAAAACCAGAAAGGTGATACCTAAAAAAGAAAAAGAAAAAAAAATGATACAGTCAAAGTGTGTGGTAAGCATGAGATATATGTGAGGATGTTCTTGGTTGTAGTATGGCCTGCTGTTTTATAGTAGTCTTTCCTAAACATATAAGCCAAAGAAATACATTCTAATGTGACATGAAGTACAACAAGATATATGCACAAACTAGGAACACAGTCATTTATTATCATGATCCAGTATAACATGCTGTATGTAATTGTATCTGCTACTCTTTCATAAGCTGGGCAGAGTTGTTTATCACAGCAGCACCACAGACATGAGACATATGAGTGAGCTCGGATGACTAACACGGGAAGAAGTTTCCAGCTCCATTATAATCTTATGGAACAACCATTGTAAGGCCTTGTGTTGACCTAAACTTCATTGTGTTACACACGCCTGAAGGGAAAAAAGAAGGATCTCAAAATCTTGGTTGGAGTATCACTATGGGAGAAAAGAGAATGAAAATTACACCCAGGCTGTGAGTTTTTCCAGAGATGGTATTGTGTGCATGAAGCTAATTATTGTTGCTAGCTCAGCATTTCCATCTCCACTGCCTTACAAGGAGGTGCAGGTGTGTTAAAGTACTTATATCATTTGTATGTGTAATGTTTTTGATATTGCAGATATTTATGGTAGCAAAATACAAATAAAAACATGACCAAGATTCAACCAGAACATATCTGTTTACTTTAGACTTTGATGTTAGTTCCTATATTAAGGTTAATCCTTGTACTTTAACAAGAAAATTAAACTTACACTGAAATCACTGTGTGAATACTTAAGAAAAACACCTCAGTATAGGTGATGGCTTTCTGCATAAAACTCCAAAAGTACAGAAGAAAGAAGGAAGAATTGGACAGTGTGATTACATTAAGCAAACTTCTACTGCATAAAAAGCAACAGGGTAAAGAGGTAACCTGTAGGATGGTTAACATTCAGAATGTATAAAGGATTCAAATAATTTAAAAATTCAAAATCATTATTTCACTTAAATAAAAGGCAAGTGATATGGCACTCCTCAAAAGAAGAAATATAAATGGCCAATAAATATATGAAAAATTGATCAATATCATTAGCTATCAGGGAAATGGAAATCAAAACCTACAATAAGATAACCATCTCACCCCAGTTACAGTAATTCTTTTTTTTTTTTTTGAGACAGGGTCTTGCTTTGTAGTTCAGGCTGGCTCTGAGCTCACTATGTAGTCCAGCCAAGCCTCGAACTCAGCAATCCTCCTGTCTCTGCCTCCCGAGTGCTGGGATTACAGGCGTGCGCCACCATGCCCAGCCCTGTGGTATGTGGTATTGATTGCTGGTGGGCGTGAGTCTCCACGCCCAGCATTGTATGTGGTTACCAGGGATCGAACTCAGGACCTTGTGCTTGCAAGGAAGGCGCCGGAACCACTGAGCTAACCCTCCGGCCCAGTAATTCTTATTTTTTAAAAAACTGAAAAATAAGTACTAAGAAGGATAAGGGGTAAAAGTAAATAGTACACTTAAAATATAATGTAAATTAATATGTACATGTCAATTAACATGAATATAAATTAATATGAATACCACAGTTTCCTTAAAAAAACTAAGAATAGGTCTACCACATGACCCAGTTCAGGATGGACAGAAATAAAATGACATCAGGATACCAGAGTGAAACTTGCATGCTCATGCACAGTGTACAACTGTTCCACTGGCTGAGAGTGATCAACTAGTATGCCTATCAAGGGATGCATAGATCCAAATATATGGTAGGTACTCAAAGGAATGTGATTCAGGCACCAAGGAGAATGAAAGCCTGTCACTTGCAGGCAAATGTGTGGAACCAGAAGGAAGACATGCTAAGTGAAATAAGTCAGGTACAGAAATAGAAGTATTGCATGTTCTTTCTCATATGTAGAAACTAAAAATAAGTGGGAGGGGCTGACCTGACAGTAGAATAGTAATTTCTAGTGGTCAGGAAGGGCGCTGGGGGTGGTGCTGGACAAAAGGTAGTTAGAAACGAGCAACAACATTGTATTCATGCAAGGAAACACGACGTGGAACTCTTGAGTGCAGGAGATTAACGTGACGTGAAGTATTTTAAAAATTTGAGTTAAAAACAGTTTTCAAAAAAAAACAAATATAGAATTCAATTTATTCTGGAAATTTTATTTTAGGAACTCTTGCAATTTATAAGAGAAAGAATTTATAACAGTAAAGCAAATTGCTATGATAAGACTAGTAAAATGCGCTTTAGGATGTAGTATATATAGGAACTTTTATTGTATTCTCACAGAAAATAGCTTGTGACTAATAAGTCATTTTTTTCTAAATCCTCTTAACAATTTGAGGGGTTATGAATACTGTTAGTTCCAAGTGACAGCAACTATATGGGTGGCACTTCTCCGGCCTGGCAAGTTATACAAATTAGTTGTAACTAGTAATTCAAATTCTTTTCTTTCCCAGAGTCAACATTCACTCGATTAACAGTAAGTAGTATAGAATAGAAGGGAGACTAGGTTTTATAATTAAAGGGGCTATTGTACACATAACTATAGTCTTATCTCTTGCAAATTATAAAATGTCTATTTATGATAATATGGTATTATAACAATCTGAGTCACAGGTAGTTCTCATGGAAGATGCTATAATTTTTAATCTTTTCTCATGTTGTTACCATGGAAACCAGAATTGTAATGATAAGTGACGACCCAGGGAAATGCCAGTCTGCCCACCACAAGTTATCTAAATACATGTATTGGAGCTCAGTTGCCAGCTATATAATTTTCATTTAGAATGAATTCCACACGGGTTCTGATGGTCCCTTCCTTCTGGTTATAAAATGTGACCTCAAACAAGCACTCATGTCAGAAAGCCAACCTGATTCCACAAGGCACTGGTTTTGTCTGTACTGGAGCTTTTCAGACCTCTTTGCCCAATAGAAAATGGAATAACTTTAGGTGCAGGTGAGAGTATGAACTGTTTCTGCAATGGCAGGCGAGCTTTTCAAGCTGAGATTCTTGAGAATTAGGTTCATTTGAAAGTCATCTTGTTTGACTCCTTCTGAAATTGGACTGTCACCAAACTTCACTGGTCTGTAGCTATAAATAGGATCTAATTATTCATAATATTATCATCTTCCTGTATCACTGCCCTTGACTATAAAACAAATTTTTGGCTCTTTGCAAAGTTCCTCATCCCAAGGCTTTCCAGTAGTGCTCTGAGTACTTCCTACACATCTGTCCTGCAGGGAAATCCTGCTTTTCTGGCAGGCTCTGCTAAGCACTCTGGGGCCTGCGCAGGGCCACCCTCACGTCTTCTGGTATGAGCTGTATCAGTTTGTTATCGCCACCATGGCAAGGTACCACCAACTTTGGTTTATAATTCTGGAGGTCAGAAGTACAAGTGAACCTTCTGAACTTAAAGTCAAGATGTTAGCAGATCTGTGGGTATAATTTGGGTTTTCTTCCCCTTTCACAACTTAGAGAAGTGGCCAGAGTCCTTCCTGGGTTCATTCTCAGTCTTCAGAGTCCATCATTCAAACCTTTGCTTCTAGTATCCCATAGACACAAGCTTTTCTGCCTCTAACACTCTTCTGTTTTCCTTATGATGACCCTCATAAATAAAAAATCTTCACTGCAGGATCCTCAACTAACTCAGACCCGAAAAGTCACTCTACCTTGTAAGGTGGCATATTCATAGGTTTAGAGATGAAGCCGTGGTAATCTTTGGTTGTGGTTATTTATGACACAAACCAGTGTCTATAAACTGGTACTGCCCTTTCAAGTATCACTGTTGCCACATAACTTGTACAATCCAAGAAAAAATCAGATGCAAAAAATAAACTGAGGTAAGGTGAGAAAAATAACATCATTTTACTCTGTGTCCCACCTGAGACATAAGAGCAAGGTCCCCATGAGGACAAGAGCAGGCATCAGTGCTTGCCTGTGTTCCTCTCCGCCAAGAGCTCTGAAGTCATCCTATGACTGGGCGGGGCCATTCAACATATTCTCTCCTCTCTCCGCTATGCTTCATCTGGAAATGTATGATCAGCCATAGAACTTCCTTAAGGTTGCTTCCCTCTGTAGCAGAAGAATACACTCACACTTGTATGTTCCTGAGTACACTCAACTCCTCATGCCCAAAAGCCTAACTCTTTATACTATAAATATAATTCATTAATTTAAAAATTCACTACTCCAATTTAATTCATTCCTAAAATATTTTCCCCTAAGTGAAATGCCATAACATTTAAAAAGTATTCTCATGCCGGGCATGGTGGCTCATGCCTGTAATCCCAGCACTCGGGAGGCAGAGACAGGAGGGTTGCTGAGTTCGAGGCTTGCCTGGGCTACACAGTGAGCTCAGGGCCAGCCTGAACTACAAAACGAGACCCTGTCTCAAAAAAAAAATTAAAAAAAGTGTTCTCTTCAATTTAATGGAGAAAATTATAATGTGTTCCATCCAAATAGCTGACTTTTAAAATACTGAGGGCACATGATACCCACTTCCTCTTTATGGCATTAATTTTAATATAATCATACTACATTCGTTCACAATATTTGATGACAAGGACTTGTGGTGAGATGACATTTGGACATAAAAAGGAAGCCACTAGAAAAGAAAGGATGATACTGTAAAGATAGTTTTTATAGGGCCGGAGGGTTAGCTCAGTGGTTCCGGCGCAAGGTCCTGAGTTCGATCCCCGGTAACCACATACAATGCTGGGCATGAAGACTCACGCCCACCAACAATCAATACCACATACCACAGTGCCGGGAATGGTGGCTCACGCCTGTAATCCTAGCACTCGGGAGGCAGAGACAGGAGGATTGCTGAGTTCGAGGCTTGCCTGGGCTACATAGTGAGCTCAGAGCCAGCCTGAACTATAAAGGGAGACCCTGTCTCCAAAAAAAAAAAAAAATAGTTTTTATAACTCCTGTAGAGTATAATCATCTTCAGTGTAGAAAAATATTTTTCATATAATTAATTTATTTGCTAATTAGACATCAATAAATGATCATTTTGATAGGCTTGGAACCTCAGCTGGGAGCTTTCAATCAACACAATTCTAACCCAAGTCGTGGCATGTAGTCCAATCAGAATTCTAAGGTCATTGTTAGACTTTTTAGTGGAGGGTTGGATGAAAACAAATACCATCAAGATCAAGAGTAGTTGTTGGAAGAGTGTTAGAACTTTTCAAAAATCAACATTTACTATTGTGGCATGAGAAAAATGTCGATTTATTAGGTCTACTTATGTATGCCAAGTTGTTGTTACATGAAGAAAGTCTTTTTAAGCACCTATTTATGCCAAGGTCAGAACTATCAAGACAGAGGAAATAAAACCGCAGTAATGAGGAGGTTCCCTGTGTAATGAGAAGTGTCAAAACTACGGAAAGAAACTGAAACATTAATATGGTTTTCAAGTAATATTGCTGAACAACTTATTTTTTCATTCACTCTGTTGAATTTTAAATAGAACACAGTGAACATGCATGACTTTTATAAGTACAAATACTTGTACTTTGTCCTTATGCTATCTTATTGATCCACATTAACAGCTAGAGTTAAGCCACTAGTTATGCACAACAGTGATCTTAAGAAGCTGTCTCTTAAACTTCAAGATTGGCATTGCATAATTATAAGTCATATCTCTGACTTGCAGCTGCTGAATACTACTGGCTCAAGCTCAGGCCTAACTCTTCGAATCTTTAGATTTTCCTCTGGAAGCAATAATTCAAGTCAGTGCAAGAGGTCTGATAAACTCTGGTATTCCTAAGAGAACTACAGAACACTGAACCAGGAAGAGGTGAGAACTTAAAAGAAACTAACCTGTAGTGCAACTGGAAATGTGGGTTACTGATGTGACCTTTGGAATAATGTAAATCATTGGTACCATAACTGGGAGGAGACACCCCATGTGCTTCTCTTAAATGAGGAACCAACTCAGGCTTCATTTTCCCTAGTGAAAGAGATTTCCCACCATTACTACATCTGATATCTAAATTGATGTAACAAGCAAAATGTAGCAATTTCTTCCTGAATTCTCTACATCTAACTCAAAGTCTATTGCCAAGGCCAGCTCCACTAAATCAGGGAATACAACCTCATCTATGTTGTGCCCTTCAAATTCCACCCCTATGGCTTTCTGATCAGACCAGCAACTCTAGCCACATTCTTTTGACATTTCATGGTAGGTATCTTTTCAGAAGATAAGATACATATAGTGCCTGTCCTTATTAGAAGTGTTAGTTGCTCAGTGCATATTTTCTCTGCACAAATCTCTTTCATCAGGCTGAAAAAGCCTTCATTAGCCCAGCCTAGCCTCGAACTCACAGCAATCTTCCTGCCTCTGCCTCCTGAGTGCTGTGTTGCCCAAGTGTTGTGATATGTGGCACTGGGGAATCAAACTCATGACATTGAGCTTGCTAGACAGATGTCAGAACCACTGAGCTAAATCCCCAGCCCCTTCCTTGGCTTCTCATTCTACAATTTTCTCCAGTTTAGTCTTGCCTCTGGGCCTATTCTCTACCCCCAGGCAAAGATACTGATGAAACAATCTAAAAGCATAGCTCATGGGAACTTTATCTTCTCTGCCTTTACTTCTTCATTTCTCCAAGCTGTTCATTACCTTTGTGCTCCTGTACCATTGAGCTCATGTACTCTTCCTCCTAGTAGATGTAACATTTCTGGTTCTCTCTTTCAAGATTAAGAAGGTGACCAGTGCACTCAAGAGTTTCTTCTTTGAAAGGTTGTATAGCTCAGTTACTTGGGGGTAAAGTTTTAATGTACATGACAACTATAGCTTGACCTTATGTTAAAATGCAAGTTCACCCAACTAACAGTGCTCCTTCATAAACTTGGACATAATTTTTAATTTTGCCTCCTGTAAAACAAAAATAAGAATGGAGCAGAATGATTGCAATGCCATGAGTAAATTCCCTACAGAGACAGGTTAATTTCTTTTTTTTTTTTTTTTTTTTTTTTTTTTTGAGACAGGGTCTCACTTTGTAGTTCAGACTGGCTCTGAGTTCACTATGTAGTCCAGGCAAGCCTTGAACTCAGCAATCCTCCTGTCTCTGCCTCCCGAGTGCTGGGATTACAGGCATGAGCCACCACGCCCAGCTGCTTTTTTTTTTTTTTGAGACAGGGTCTTGCTTTGTAGTTCAGGCTGGTCCTGAGCTCACTATGAAGCCCAGACAAGCCTTGGACTCAGCAGTCCTCCTGCCTCTGCCTCCCATGTGCTGGGATTACAGTATTGAGCCACCAAACCTGGCATTTGTGGTATGTGGTACTGATTGCCGGTGGGCGTGAGCCACCATGCCCAGTGTTGTTGTATGTTGTTACCAGGAATGGAACCAGGGACCTTGTGCTTGCTAGGCAGGCGCTGGAACCACTGAGCTAAAACTCCAGCCCACGTGGGACCTTTGTACAGACACTTAATATGCACATTCAGTTTACTCCAAAACATGTTGCAATGGGTAATTAGATTTTGAAATGTATAGTATCTCAGTGATATCACTTTGTAGTTTTAATATTAATTAAATACTTTTTAAAACTATTATTGGTTAGTTTCCCTAATTTTACTGGGCTCAGAAAGGGGATTTATTTGAATAATTTTTATCCTGGCCTAGAAGTTCTCTCAAATCATTTTTTTCTATATGTATTATAGTACTTTAAGCCATTTGTCCAAACATAAGTATCAACTTTGCTTTTAATGAGACATGATGCTGAAAAACTACCTGGGCTTTGAAGAAAAATCTGCAGTATATATTACTTATTTCTGAAAGGTGACAAAATTGACTTCTTTTTCATCTTTTTCTTAATCTTGAAAATTCCACTGCATAAATGTCTCATGTTCAGTCAAACATTTTTCCTAGCTTTCTTGTTGTAATGAAATGATTTGATTTCTATTTAGCTAGTACTGATTTCTTTTATTAATTTTTGCATTTCTCCTAATGCCAACTCTAGTGTGATCCCCCCTCATTTTTCCCAAAGGGACTAACCAATTAGGCCCATTTCTTGTGGTTTTGCCTGGACCACCATTCCCTGGTGAGCGACACCCTATTACATGTCAGAGGAAGATGAATGGCCCTGAATATCTTCAACAATGTAAGTTGAACAGAAACAAGATATTTGACATCTTAAATCAAATTATTTTCTGGAAAAAGAAATATGACTAAAGTATTCCATAGTGCAAATCAGCATTGATTTTTTTTTAAATCACTAGCTGACAAGATGAAATTTTTTACTTTTTAATCACAGTGTGTATAAGTAATTCAGGGCCTTATTTCAAAATTATTGGCCCATCTAGTTTTTTATTGACATTAACTTTACTGAAAAATGAATTACTTCGGTTGGTTTTCATTTGACTGGCTGATATTAAAAGTCATCCACTCTAAGATTTAATTTAGTATACATTGAAAATCTTTTCTCTTCAGTCTATCTAGCCTAGTAAAATCTGTTTGGAGAAAAACCCCTTAATGTTGATCACTGAGTTCATGCTTCTGCAGATTCATGGTCTCCCTACCTCCTTGGTTCCTGGAATATTTATTTGCTTCCCTTTTCTTTGTTGCTGGTTTTCCCCCATCATCTTGTGCAGGAAAGGTGAAAGCTAACTCTACTGAGTGCCTTTGTTGCCATGGTGAAGAAAATAGTACAATTCCACAGTTAATAAAGACTATCAGGGTGAGGAAGATAATTCTTCCAAGCTCACATGATTTTCCTTTCATTATAGTGGAACTAAGAAGCACTGACAGGCCCACTGAAGCAAAATCTTATGTTAGATATAGTTCATAGTGTCATGCTATTCATTCAGAATATAGTACTTTCCTTTAAGAAATTATTTAAAATGCTTGCACTGGAGGAATGTTTTAAAAGGGGCTTCATGCAGTCATTTCCCCCCAAATAAAAAGGAACTGACAGTCTACCAATTTCCACTTTGAAAACTTAACAGGGATAGAGAAATACTGTCACAAAGACACTTATTAATTCACGTTTTGAAAAAATGATCTGTGGCTTTCCTAATGGAAAAATGTCTTCATTTAGCTGTTCTGTCCAACTAAGGAGTGAAAGACATGAAGGATCCATTTCACTTTAGGGCCAAAGGGCAGTGCATTATTAATTTATGTGGTTCTGAACTGAAAACCCCTCCTAGTCCTTTCTAATCTCTTTCCCTTTAACTCCCCCACGTCCCTTCCCAGACACACACAGATTCAGAAGAGCTATGTGTGTTGGGCATTCTTGTCTGAGGAGAGATGGGGCAACAGCTAAGACCCAACAGTGCTATAGAAATCCTTTGCTCCATAAATTTCAGCTCTTAGGAGGTGCTGAACTTTAATTCGGATGTGCTATTCAAAATGCCATGGGTAGACATGCTGCAAAATCTCACATCAATCTTTCACTAAAATGGAAGTAAATGCAAAGCTCTTGTAACTCCTTTTTTTCATACTTCTCCAAGTCTAATTTACTATGAGAAAATGTACTTTGGTGAGCAATTATTTCAAAGAAAGACTAGAAAAATAATTTTTAAGAACCTACACTAAATGAGAATATTTGGAAGTAACAAATGTCTAGCTTTTAATTGCATTGTTAGGATGCCAAAACCTTTGTGAATACAGATTGCTAGAATTCCAAGAAAAGGAGGATCAAAGGTTGAAGCGACATATAGTGAAGTCTGCTGACAGAGAACACAATGGTATGTTCTGTAAGAATCCTTCTACCTAAATACAGTTCAAGTAACAGAAAAAAGTGGTAGAAGAAAGCTGAATCCATGCAGGGATTTCTTTAGAGGAAATAAATAGTAGACATTCTGACAAGAAGTTGTTTTACAGTGGGAACGACTGAGATGGAAATATGGGAAAGTAGAAGAAGTAATAATTATAGAGTACTCAAATTGTGTTGTGCAGTTTAATTTATCCACTTTCTCTGTGTGTAATTTTTACTTTTATCAGCCTGAGTGGGTGGGTGACAATGTGAAAATTGTAGATGAGAAATCTTTTTTTTTTTTCCCACAAGCTATACTGTAAACCAGTTTGAGTCAGTTCTATGAGATCTGCATCTTATCATGTCTTTGCTCAAAATGGAAGCAAAAGTTTCTAGCATTTGGAACAGAAGGCATTGAAGAAAAACTGCAGAAAAGGTAAAATCACACATTTTGGCTGGTTGCTTTTATCATTTCCTAGAAAACTGAGTAGATATTTTGATAATTATATAATAATGGGATTTTATTTTTCAGGTGGATGTTATAACTATTTGTTCATTCTCCAAATCTCAAAATATTTCTATTATTTAAGCATAATCTATTCATGCTGTTTTTCTTTTATGTAAATCAAAAATTTATTTGCATTTATAAAGATAATTCTGAGCACTTAGAAAATTACATCAAATTCGGTAAGAAAAAAGAGAAGAAATGGGAAATATGAAACTGCCTCTTAAGGACATAAAATCTACCTCAAAAGCTAAAACTAGAGGTTCTATTTGACCTAGCAATGCTCCTTTTCAGTATCTTCTCTCCAAAATTAGAAGTGTTAAACTGCAGTGTTTAATCCTATATGAAAGAAATCCCTTTGGCTTTGTCAAACCCAGAGCTCTCCTTCTCCTCCTCCTCCTCCTCCCCCTCCTCACTCTCCTACTTGTCTTCATCCTGTTCCTTCTTCTTCTCCTACTTCTTAAAACAAAACAAAACAGTAAGATCTGGTATGTGGAACATGTAGCATCCTAGAAGAAATGTCAATTAAGAATGAGGTCTATTCATTACTGTTAATTCAGCAAGTCAGAGATCTGACAAGGGGAAATAAGCAGATACCACACATTGGAAAGCCAAGCAGAAGAGCAGAAAAATTAAAATAAATAAATAAATATACATATATATGCTATATATATGTTCTAATATATATTAGAATATAGATTTATTATATATTTATGATTATATAGTTATGTATAAATATATATAATAAATATATTATATAATATATTATATATTGTATATTATATATATATATATATATGTTCTAACTCTGCTACAGAAAGATAAGCATATAACTATTTGGAATAAAATTAGTTATGGTGGAGGATATTGCAATATGTGTTCTAAAGCTACAGGAACTTTTCCTCCCTCCCTTCCTCTCCCATTCTCTTTTCTCCACTCCCCCCTTCCCTTTCTGCCTCCCTTCTTTCCTTGTATTCGTACATGAGGCAGTTAAGAGTTTGTTTGTTTGTTTGTTTGTTTGTTTGTTTTTGACAGGGTCTCGCTTTGTAGTTCAGGCTGGCCCTGAGCTCACTATGTAGCCCAGGCAAGCCTTGAACTCAGCAATCCTCCTGCCTCTGCCTCCCGAGTGCTGGGATTACAGGCGTGAGCCACCATGTCCGGCATTGTAGTATGTGGTATTAATTGTTGATGGGCGTGAGTCTCCACACCCAGCATTGTATGTGGTTACCGGGGATTGAACTCAGGACCTTGAGCTTGCGAGGCAGGTGCCGGAACCACTGAGCTAGCCCTCCAGCCAAGAGTTAGTTTTTAATAAGTAATTTTTCTACAGACAATACAAGAATATTAAATTTTTTAGAGTTTCTGTATCTTTTTCACCTCCATAGATGAAAGATAATTACACTGAAGATAAAATTCTGCATCTGTATTTTATTCAACAAACTATTGGCTATATTACTACATTTTCTCCTAGCATATGGTGTGCTTGATTAGAAGTCTGAAACTGACTTCTTTTCCTTCCTTTCTTTTTTTCAAATAACTTCTTTTTCACTTTTGAAGTTTCAGAATTTTCTGAACTTCTCCATAATTATATATATATATAATTTTTTAAACCCTATTATGCTTATTTTCATAGTCTCCCTTTCACTTTTGTCAATGTTGAAAGAGTTTTATAATATTAAATATCTTTAAAATAGTTTAAAATCTCCAAAAACTTAATAAATATATAAAAAGCTTTAAAGGCACTTTTTTTTTCAGTACTAAGAATTGAACTCAGGCCCTTGTGCTTCCAAAGTAGGCATTGGTACCACTTGAGCTAAACCCTCAGCCCCTTAAAGGCACATTTTAAGACTTGTTCCATAGCAATACCTCAGAAAAACAAAGATGGTAGTTAGTGAAACAGATACTATGGTTAGTCCATATGACCGATGGGAGGGAGTAAAAATGATGACGTATCACTTAAGAGCATACCAGAAAATTGACTTCCATTTTGGGGGCCTCTTGCTCTCTGAAATCATTACTCACTCTGAAGAAAGGCCACAGCCACTGACATCCAGTTGGAGAGGAACATATGGCAAAAAACTGAAGCCTCTGGACAACAGTCATGTACCTTATTTTATAAATGTGAACTTTCTTGCCCTAACACAGGCTCCAGGGTTGTAGTGTTGGAGTGCTCTAAGTTCAGTCCCTAGTACCATCAGAACAAAAACAACACTGCTACTAAGCTAATAGCTGCAGTACAATCTTACACAGACCCTAAACCAAAACTAGCTAATTTTTATAAAATTTCAGACCTATTTCTGGAAACCTGTGGGGAGACTCTGGCCAGAGGAAATGAATGCAAAAGGAAAGGACCTTGGAACAATAGTTCCAAGGCTTCTGGAATGCATAGTTAAAGACCTGAGCAGATTTTCAGAGGCACCAGCCAATCAGAATCCACAGTAAATTATTCTCAGAGTTGTTTGCCCTGGCTATTGTGTTCCCTTTGCCCTAAGATTGCTTAACCACTTGACAGTTAATTTGAGTTTCTCTTGGGCAGTGCATTTGTTTACATACTATCCCAAGCATCACTGGAGAAGGTGTCATTTTAAACAGTGAAGTCTTGCATTGAATAAATTTGATGAAATCTTCACTTTTATATTTCCTCTAGTTTTATAAAAGTTAATGAAAAATATGCAATTTTTTTGTTATTCTGTAACGGACTAATAAGTGGTAAACTCAGTCAACCTGTGTCATTTAGCAAACCACCCTACTCTTTCACTGTCCACTGAACAAAACTCTTATACAAATGTTGCAAATGTTTTACTTTTTCATCCTTGTTCTCACATCCTTGAATAGCAAATTGGCTACAGATGCCTTAGTTTGGCGGTGCTTTTTAGGCTTTCTCATGCTGATGGATCTTCATGAAGTAGCTTCTCTGGACCTCTTGCTGGTTTGACCACATATTGATTCCAAGTAATCTTTCATCCTCTCTATTACTATGATTTTACTCTGTGACCTGTGGTGGTCCATGCGAGACATTTTTGAAACTCAACCTTGTGAGATCAAACAGTGCCGTGACAAAGAAACTAGGCTGTAAAAAACTGCAATCTAATTTACAGTTCCAAATAACAGGAGACTAACCTTCCAAAGCCTGAAAATGAACAAGGATATCCAATTCTTCATCCTAATCCTGGCAGTGGGGTATGGATAGCCACAGAATAGCTTAGCAAATCTACAGTGAGGCACAAGTCTAACATTTTTCAGCTTAGAAGTCTTTTAGCTTTTCAGTTTCTAAGTGATATAGACACTTTACTTTGTTTTTTTTTTACCTTCATTTTGAGGGTTAAAAAACTAACTCATTTATGACAACCAACTAAAAAATACAAAAACAAAAATTCTAGGTGAAGGATAACAAAGTAGTGAAAAGAAATTCTCCCTGGAATCTTTCCCCAGATGATCTACTAGATATAAATTTATAAGACCTGCATTGTTATGAATCTTAGCTTATGAGAAATTTACTTTGGCTTCCAATTTGAGTGGTATTTTTGTTTAATTGATATGCTTAAAGCTTTTCTTGTACATTGTAATTTTTTTTACTAAAATTACAGGCTTAATTTGTTTTTCTACTGCTTCTTTAGAGATAAGATTACTTATTCAAGGCTACTTGGAGACTCATTGGCATCTAGTCAGATTTAAAATGTGACAACCTGAGAACACTGTAACAGAAGGAGAATGAAAAAGACACTCTAAAATTAAGGGGACAGTTGCCAGGAATTTTTGTGGAAAGATTATAGTAAATAAAATAATGAAGAATATATTAATAAAGACTATAAGTATCAACTTACATGTTAAATGTGAAAAGATTTTGTCTGATAAAATTCTTTCCCTACAAGAAAGAAAAAGAAATTGCAGCCAAAAGTTAAAAGTCTTGAGTATGTTGAGAAAAAGTTTATGGAAGGTACATTTTATAGCAAGAAATACATATGTTTATAACTTTTGCTTCTATTTATCTGGTTCAGCCCTGACTGTTATTTCATAAAGTTTCTTGTCGATCAAAGAAGATTAAGGTGCTAGAGCCTTGACTCTGCTCAGTCAACTCTTCTCTCTGGTTTAACTCTTCTCTCAGTGCTTTCAGAAAAGCCTATGCTCATTTCTGAGATTAATATCAAAACAGAGCTTTTCTACAGTACTAACAAAGACATCTAAACTAAAAAAATGACAAGGAACAATACAAAGCTGCCTCCTTGGGCATTTCTGAACTGATTTATGACAATAATTATGAATGACTTCATGATATATTAAATATATTTATGTTTCCAAAAAGTACAAAGCTTCAAATACATAAAACTAGAAGATATTTCACTGTATGGGTGATTTCTACATTAAAATTGTTTAAGATGATAAACTTGTGAGCTCAACTATGTCTATTAGGCTGAGAGATCTTGATGTAAACCTTTTGGGCTTCTTGGTTGTCTGATTGAATCTTCATCCTGAATGATCTTTCTTCCCTTTGCTGCCACCATCTCACCAAGTGACAGTAACTGTGAAATCAAACAAAAAGTCTAATGTTTTAAGTTACTATTTTTGCGATAAAACGTTGCAAAGCAGGGGTGTACATAAGAAGTAAATTATTAGTTCTATATAAAGGGAATAGTTTTTGAACATGTGCTTTATTCAACATTCACTGAAGCACTACTTAGAGTAGAAATGGAGCTGAAAAAGATTTCTATCATAAAGTAAATATGGTATTTGTAAATAATATAATATGAAAAGCTTGACAGAAAAAACTAGATTGAATAAACAGAATTTTGAAAACAGTAAGTTGTGAAAAAGTCATATGACAAGGGCATTTAGTATCACTAATAATCCTTGGTGAAAGATATTCTAATTAGTACAGTAAAACTAAGGTGAAGAAATAAACTGAAAGTTGTGAAAAGGAAAATAATAATGTTTTAGAAAATCCAAGAAAAATGAAAATAAGGTTATAATAGTAATAAAATGAGCAAATGTAAAAAGTTTTCAAACACCAATACATCTAGTTTCAAATAATATTAGATAAAATTGAGGATCTCATAACAAAAAAGAAAAAATCAATAACCTTAACAGTAAACTAAGATACACAAAGGACTAAAACTACTAAGAAATATAAAAATCTATAAATATAATTTATCATACTTTATCAAAGGATGCAATAGCTATAAACAAAATGAGTTTATATCATGTTTTTATTGAGAAGATGTAACATAGTACCTTCATTGAGTTTATCTTAGTAGTCTGTACAGTCCTCAAAAAATTAGAATGAGGTAAAGTTTTGTAATAGAATTTTATAGCCTCCACTGAAATAAAAAAGAAAATATATCAGGGCAGCTAAAAAGTTTAAAGAAATAATTATAGCAAGAAGTCTTCACTTCAGAGCTATAAAATGTACTATTAACTATAATAAAATAGTTCCAGTACAGAAATAAGCCAATAAATCAAAGGCACAATGTGCAGAGTATAGTGCACCCATATGTAAATAAATTTTTATATACAATAAGCGCAATTTCAAAGTGATGGAAAAAAAGTTAGCCAAGGCAAGAAATTGGTTTTATTGATGCATCTACTTTTTCTAAAATGGAATTTCCAGATTTCACATCACTCACCAAAATAAATTTTTGGTAATTTGAATAGCAAATCATAAAATAACCAAACTATAAAAATCACCTGAAAAATATGTATAACTTTTATTATATTGCATAAATTTTATATGGTAAAAGGCTTCACATAAAAGACATAAATCCTGCCGGGCGTGGTGGCTCACGCCTGTAATCCCAGCACTCGGGAGGCAGAGATAGGTGGATTGCTGAGTTTGAAGCTTGCCTAGGCTACATAGTGAGCTCAGAGCCAGCCTGAACTACAAAGCGAGACCCTGTCTCAAAAAAAAAAAAAAAAAAAAAAAAAAAAAGAAAAAAAAAGACATAAATCCTAGAAGCTATAAAGAAAAATGAATTGTTTTATTTTTAGGTAGTTACTGAGTTTTCTAATAGAGGCTATGAGCACAAGTTAATAGTTTTGCAACCAAATTTCTGAATTAAAATTTTGGTTTTTCACTTACTTGTATGGTCTTAAGTAAGTTGTGTAATTGTTCCATGACAGATTTTTTTCAGTAAAATGGACATAACAATTTCTTCATTGAGTCTTTTGTGAGCAATAATTAAATCACCATGTAAAATATGTAAGTTGTTACTTTACTCATACTAAATATTAAATGGAATTTTCATTATTAAAGGACAAGCTGATAAGATCTACAGAATAGAGAAACATAGGACTTCAGAACATAATAATTCATAAATCAGAACTGAGAAAAAGATATGAATACAAATTCAGAAGAGAAGAATATGAACATAAATACATAAATTGGAAATAAATGCAATTTAAATGTTGCATAGTGTCAATAAAAATTAATATATCTTCCCTAAAATATATAGAAATGTTAGTAGAACTATAAATTGATAAAGTATTTTGAAATGTAACTTGATGCTGTCTGTAAACTATAAATGGCCTTCTATTATTTTCCAGTAATTACCCTTCTAAGAATACATCTTATAGATATATGCTCATGTATGTGTAAAGATGTACATATACAGCTGTTTTCTGCAATTTTTTATTACAGTGAAAAAATAAATCCCCAAATATTTATCCACATGAAGATTTAATGAAATATCTTTTGTTCACTCAATGAAAAGTAACTCTTAAAAAAGAGTTAGGAAGTCCTATATATAATTATATGGGGGAAAAATCTCTTCAAACTTTCTAGCATTAAGTTAAAAGGTCATGTTACAAATTAGTATGTTATTTAAAATAAATTTAGAAGTCAGTTACATATTTTATGTAAATACACAGTAAGTTCACTGTACGTCTTTCTCCCCAGATTTGTCAATGCTAATTAGGGGAAATTGGAGGGTTTTTAATGTCTGTGGTAGAGATTCTTTTAAAAAGAAAAATAAAGGCTATAAATCATGGGTTTTTGTCTAAATTCAGTTTAGAGCATGAGGTTAAAAACAAGTTTTAAAAATATATTTATGCAAATAACTATTTATATCTAGGGCTCTACCTATCAATTTAGTATTATCACAAATCTCAAATGAGATGATAGATACAAAGAACTTACAAAGGGCCTTTGCACATGACAACTCATGGTTTTACAAATGTGGTATATAAAATTAATATAAAATTTAATATAAAATATTAAAAATGATTATGAAGCCGGGTGTGGTGGCTCATGACTGTAATCCCAGCACTCGGGAGGCAGAGGCAGAAGGATTGCTGAGTTCGAAGCTTGCCTAGGCTACATAGTGAGCTAAGAGCCAGCCCAAACTACAAAGCGAGACCCTGTCTCAAAAAAAAAGTGATTATGAAAAATAAAATGCTACAATAAATGTTATAGATTTAGCTGCCATTTTTCTCCTGGGCACACTGCAGTTTGTAGTGCTCCTAGCCTACCCCTCCTTATTCATACACTTCTGTGCAGCAGGTTTATCCCCATCACGATCAAGTTAAAAAAATGCTGAGAGTTGCTTTATCTCAAACTGTTTCCTCACTCTTTGGAACAGTGCTTGGCATATGGCCTGAGCTAAAATAATACTTGAATCATAACTCTGCTCTCTGACAGTGCTCACGCACTGATTAATAGATTTCTCCGTACAGTAAATGTTGGGTGGTAATTGATTAATAGATTTCTCCGTACAGTAAATGTTACTTCCAAGGTGCAGACTTCAGAATGGGGGTTTGAATTCGACACATTTTGAAATATTGTGACTTGCTAAACTCATTTGACCAAATCTGATAGCTATCAAAAATACGCTTCATTAGCTGTCTTGTTGAAACAACAAAGAAATGAATTTGTTGAGCAGATACAGACTTGTTCTTTCTGTCTCTCTGAAAGAGAGCCCTGGGATCCTAGAACAGCATTTCTTTTTCCAAATGCAAGAAGACATCACTGAGGATGTTTGCTGTGAACTGTCCAATATAAAATATATAGAGTGACCAGAAAACACATTAAAATAGCAATTGTCAGTGCTAGTTTAAGTTGGTGCCAGAAGAATTTCCTTTCATTTTCTCTTTAAAAATTTTCTGTTCTCGGGCCGGAGGGTTAGCTCAGTGGTTCCGGAGCCTGCCTTGCAAGCGCAAGGTCCTGAGTTCGATCCCCGGTAACCAAATATAACGCTGGGCGTGGAGACACGCCCACCAACAATCAACACTGCATACCACAATGCCGGACGTGGTGGCTCACGCCTGTAATCCCAGCACTCGGGAAGCAGAGACAAGAAGATTGCTGAGTTCGCGGCGGCTTGCCTGGGCACCATAGTGAGCTCAGGGCCAGCCTGAACTACAAAGCGAGACCCTTAAAAAAAATTCTGTTCTCATCGTAGGTTTTGTATAGAGAAGAATGATGAATGCATGTAGTGCTAAACAAAAGGCTTCTGCAGTTAAATTTCTTCTTGAAAAATTAGCACAAATTAACTTTACTCATGTATATAGCTTGAATGTTTTGCAACATCGTTCATGGTCTGTGTCTTAAGAGTTCTTGGGGATTGTTGATTTCACAACCTTGGAATTTGTAATTACAATGATAAAGTTGAGGATAGCTTGATTTAAATACATAATCTCTGCTCCCTTTTCTTGTAGCAGACTCTTTTGCTCAATGATTTGTAGGAATTCTTTGTATTTTGAATTAATTCTTTATTACTTGTGTTGCAAATACTTTAATGAGTTTTTTTCTGCTTAAAATTTATGTATGTTAATTGCTTATTTTATATACAGAACATTTTAATTCTTATGTATTCATATAATGTAACTTTTTATGTTTTATTCTCATTTTTGCCTTTGATTTCATATTGACAAATATTTCTAAACCTCAAATAATTGAGGTACTGAACTGTATTTCCTTCTATTTACTGTATGGTTCTATTACTAAATATTTGATAAATCTAAAATTTATTTAATCTATGATGACTTTCATCTTTGGAAATGTACTATTTTAGTATGCAATAGAAAAATTCTTGTCTTCCCCATTGCTATTTATTTTCAGAAGTTGTCTGTATGTTTTTACATGTTTATTCTTCCAGATGAGTTTTTAATTAGTTTTAAAAAGTATTAACATAATATATTTTTCTTGTCAAGACTGAATTAGAATAGAACAAGGAAATTTTTCTATTTCCCTTATTCTTACTCTTCTTCATGGAAGTAATGATGACTAACACCTTTAAATATATATTTCTAAAACATTTTCATTCATTTAAACATATATATATCATATATGTGCATTTTGAATCATATTATTGCTTTTGATTTTTTCTACAGTAATTTTCCTTATACTTTAAGATATATTTTTCCTTAAGATATAGGAAAAGATACATATCTATATATATTTATATATAAGACATATATTTACCTTAAGATACAGACTTTAAGATATAATATTCTTTATGTTTTAAAATATACCTTTTCAAGATTCATATATATATATATATATATATATATATATATATATATATATATGGAAGGAAGGGGGGTTGCTAATTACTCGTTTGTCAGCTTCATTAGAAGAAGACTCCTGGGACATTATTGGATCAAGAGGAAGCTGGCTTCATCAATTATTTAATTCCGGCATCATTTGTTTTCATACAATCTCTACTGTGAACCATGCAGGGGAAGGATCTAGATTACACATTCCTTACAAGAATTTAATACTTGATTATCTGGGGTGAAACTGAGGTAGTGATGCTTCTCCTGGGTAGTGGTTGGAAAAAAAAATTAGCATTAATAGGCTGGACAGCACAAGTACTGCAATAAATCAATTGTTTGCATATTCATCTCAAAACCCTATCAGTGAGTGGTAAGTGATAAGCTACATCTAGTTCTAGACATTATAGTAACAAGTGAGTTGATATACTTCAATTATACTGCTGCACGTGATGGGAGGCTTGAAATGAAAATCTGACATTTACTTTAGCCTGCATGTAGCCAACCTATTATTTTATTTACTGCTTCTATCTACATTCCCACATTACACACTTGTCTCATTCACAGTTTTAGCAAGGCCACAAGCTAACCTTAGCCATACTTAATTTAAAAATCAGGAAAGACTAATGGCAAGATAACAGAAGACTCTAGGATAATCAATGAAAAGATTGGAAAGAAAATACCACAAGTCTTACCTACATTATGATTCATTGCAATGGGTTATTTATATTCTCCAAGCTTGCTTTGTATAATATATAATGACCAGCTATCCAATGTAGTTAGTAAACCTTCTAGACTGCTTTACCACGTGGAGACCAGGCATTCTGCACTGAAAGATATGTTTTGGGAGATTTTCAGAAGGGGAAAAGTGAACACAAAGAATAGAAGCAATTATTGAAGACCAACACTTGTTAAATATGTCTTTATTGAGAGCTTCCTTCTGAGTCACTGATGGCATTGCTAAAGCTGAGAAGCCATTTACTGTTGGTGAATAGTCAAGTTTGCCAGCTTCTACATCTGGCCAGTGGACTCATACTGTCACTCAGAGCAGAATGACAATTGTGTTCAATTTGTCAGATAAAGGAACTGCATTCAAAACTACACTCAAACTACGGGAATGATAGTGAACACCGGAATTTCTGAGGTTTCAAAATTTAGCAGAAATTTTGAAAGATGCTTAACCAGAGTCTTTGCTGTTACTTTATCATTGTTGAGACAGAATACCCAAAAATCACAGGTTGAAAAAAGAATGGTTTTTTAATTCACAGTTTGTAGAGGTTCCAGCCTATAGCTGACTGAATCCAACACAGGAGAGGGGCGTGGCAGAGGGGAAACAGTTTATGGCAAGAAGAAGAAGCAGGGAGGCTTTCCTGCTTTTTAACCCGTGTAGACTATAAACCAATTGACTGGTGCCACTCACATCCAAGGTGTATCCGCCCTCTTCAATAAGTGTGTCAAGTACACCCAGAACTGTACCAAAACAAACAGTAGATTAATCCAGTACCACACATCCATTATCCATTGTCATATACCCATGATCCAGTCACTGTCAAAACCCTACTGATGAGGGCAGAAATGTTGAGGGGGCATCTAGATTTTAGCCTTAATAACCTTACTTCTCCCAGATCATTCATAATCACCTATGTTAGCTTTTTTAAAAACTTGAGAAAATGGGAAGGGATTCCCAAGCTGGGAAGGAATGAGTTCATGAACCATTTGCCAATAAGCCAGGTGGAAAATTTGGTCATGATACAAGAGAATCATCTGTTCAAGATTACAAATAACAGTGGCTTTAAAATTAGGTGCTGGATGACTTCAGATTTCCATAAGCTCTGGACTGAAGTCAAGGTAGAATATTACAGAAAAACCTGCTTCCAATTCCAGTATCTTATCTATGGGAAGCATGGTTTTCTACAGTGACCTCAACTAAAATGAGATCATGGAGTAAACTGAACATAAGCAATACACCAGGTGTCACTCTCTCCCATCACCCTGAGATAAGATCATCTATTTCCAGGAAAATAGGTTGAGGGGTCCCACTGACTGTGCATTATAGCAAATTACATAATTATTTCAATATATTTTACAATGTAATAATAAGAAATTTCACAATAAATGTAAAGCACTTGAATTATCCCACCCTACAACTCCATGGAAATATTGTCCTCCATGTAACCAGAGCCTGAGGCCAAAAACACTAGGGATTTCTGACTCAATGGATTGATGAGTTCATAGATGAATGAACAGTTGGGCATTGGTCCCAGTTAGAATGTGGAACCTTTTTCTTGGCCCTTTCCTTTCTGACTCTTCCCCAGATGTCTGCTTTACAGATAGGATGGGATGAGCAACTTTTCTCAAACTGCCTTCTGCTAGGATGTGTCTGCCTTTTAGTCAACAGCCATGGACTGAACCTGTGAAGCTGTGAGCCAAAATAAACCTCTCTTCTACATAGTAGGGATTAAGTACTGGTCCCAGTAGCAGAGCAGCTGATCCATAATATACCAAAGCTAATGTCACAATTCCTTGAAAGTTGATTGATAGTGCCTCATACAGGTGGTTGGTAGATGGTTTCAGTCTTTCTGCACCAGGAAGCCTGGATGTTATACTTTCTAAGTGATTACTTAGTCATGAAGTATTTTTCATTTGCTCTTAGCCTCTAAAACAAAGATCCTTAATTCTTTATTATAGATTTGCTATGCATTTTACTTTGGACAAGCAAAAGGCTGTCCTTTGAATATCATACTCTTGGCAATGAACTAGAACTTACTTCCTGTATTAGTGATATATTAATGACAGACAGTAACAATGCACAGAAACATGCTAGATTTCAGTTCCTCAACTGTTTGCTTATATGTGTTTGTTTATATGACTTTTGTTTTCTTTTGCCATAACATGTTAGGCTCTTTAAAATAGAATCATCCTTGTAAGTACTCCCCCCCCCCATATTTCCTTTAGATACTTAGAAGTAGAGTGGCTGAGCTTTAGGATACAGACATTTGACAAACTCTCAGATTGTGTTACACAAAGGATTTGAACACTTATTCTCCTAGGAAAAGTACACCGGAGAGCCTGTTTCTTCTTTTATTCACTAGTTTTTGAAAATCATTTGTAACATTTGGTTTCTATTTAGAATTTCTGTGGAAACAATAGAATAAATTCCTTCAGAAGTAAATAAATTGAGAAAGATTAGGTGAAAGTGTGTCATTATGATTACAAAATCAATGAATCATTACAAAGAATACAAGAAATAAAAGTATTGGAAAAAATAGAGGGCTCTGAATGAGTTAGACTTGACAGCTTCCAACATCTGCACCTTTGTGTTAGAATGAAATAATGCAGAATTTATTATTTGTACTTTGAGTGAGTTTTCTCTTTCTTGCAACTAAAATAAAATAGAAAATTGACTGAGATTGCACTGCATTGTCCAATATGTGACACTATTAGCCAAGTACTACTATTTTAAATTACCTTTATTTTTAAATTTACTTTTCATTGATATATAAAATATTAAAAAATGTAGCTAGCAATGGGGTATCATTTAATGTTCTGATACAGTATCCCTTGTGAAATATTTAAATCAGGTTAAGCAACCCTATCTCTTCAAATATTTATCATTTCTCTATAGTGAAAATATTCAAACTTTAAAAATCTATCCTTCTAGTTTTTTTTTTTTTTTTTTTTTTTTTTTTGAGACAGGGTCTCGCTTTGTAGTTCAGGCTGGCTCTGAGCTCACTATGTAGCCCAGGCAAGCCTGGAACTCAGCAATCCTCCTGTCTCTGCCTCCCGAGTGCTGGGATTACAGGCGTGAACCACCACACCCAGCATTATCCTTCTAGTTTTTAAAAATATAAAGTGAGATGTTTTTGCGGAGCAATAACATACCAGAATTTAATCTTGTATGACTATAATTCAGCGGCCATTGACCCACTTTTCCATGCTTCCTCCCTCCCCCCAAAACATACTGCTGTCTAAATTACAATTAATTTGAATAATTAGAATTAAAAATTCAGTTTCTCAGTTGCACTATCCAGATGTCAAGTGTTCAATATTCACATGTGGAGAGAGGCTCGCTTTATGTCCAACATTCCAAAGACTCCATGGGTGAGGGATTTTCAGTATTTTTTTCCACTGCGATCCATCTGTTTAGTTGCAGAACTGTTATTTAGATGACTAAAGAAATATTCTTTATATCATATTCCATAAGTCCCTGTGAACCAGCTATTTTATAGGAGGTATTACTATCTAATACAATGCAACTAACTGCTTTGTGTTTATATTCTGGCTTTGTAAATGTAGAATTGATTAATGCTTTTACAAACACATTATCCCATGGCCTGGCTTCCTTCATTCAAACTATGTAAATCCTTACTCTAGCTGGTTTTAATCTGAGCTTCTAGTACTTTTGTCACCAATATTTGTATTTTGTATTTTTTTCCAAAATTCATATCAGTGGCTAAACCTTTCCCTAATACCTTCATTGTTCCCCTTTTAATTTTTCCTCAAGATTCTTCAGAAGTTTCCTTTCCCTTGTGAATATGCTAAATATATGTCTTTCCTTTTTGGTTTTCACAGACTTGAGCATCAGGAAGTTTTCCCCAAGGTACCTGAACTCTCCTCTAGACAGAAACTGTGACATGAACAAAAAAAACAGTACATCTCCCATGCATGCCTGGAAATGAATTTGACAAAGCTTATTAATATCAGTGGCCTTCTGGCCATTTTAAAACTCAAGTATTCTGTTATTGGCAGTAAAGCTTTTCTCTTCTTGATTTGCTTTTTAATAAATAGCCCTTAGAATATTTGAAGTGCTTTCTAGCTACCAAATTTAGAATTAATTACACTACATTTCTCAAGACAGATGAATGAAGCTACCTATTTCAGCAGAATTGCATCCTAATGGACTTTACATGGTACTGTTAGAAATAATACTAAACAGGGCTGGAGGATTAGCACAGTGGTTCCGGCGCCTGCCTCACAAGCGCAAGGTCCTGAGTTCGATCCCTGGAAACCACATACAATGCTGGGCGTGGAGACTCACGCCCACCAGCCATCAATACCACATACCACAGTGCCGGGCGTGGTGGCTCACGCCTGTAATCCCAGCACTCGGGAGGCAGAGACAGGAGGATTGCTGAGTTTGAGGCTTGCCTGGACTACATAGTGAGCTCAGGGCCAGCCTGAACTACAAAGCGAGACCCTGTCTCAAAAAGAAAAAAAAAAGAAATAATACTAAACATAAATGAAGTATTGGTTTCAGGCATGACTAGGTTCACAGGTATGTTAACTAATGGATAATACAAAATTTGAATCTTTTAATCTTTAAAAGTTCATCATGTTTTATGATAAATGATATATTCTACTTGCTCTTAAGTAAATATGAAATGAGGACACATATGTTGTGTCAAAAATGCTTTCTTAAATCATTTATCATGCCAAATTTATACATAATTCTACCAATTTTTTCCGTATAATTTTTAGACTTTTAGAGAAGATATAAACAATTTTATGATGGTGAAATTCATTAGGCATTAGTATTCATGAATGGAAAATAATATTAATCCTGGATTTTACTAGGCTATGTTTTTTGTTGTTGTTGTTGTTGGTAGCGGTGGTTTATTTTGGGGGGTATCATAGTAAGTTACTTCATTGGAAGTGGTGCTTCAGTAACAGAGTGCTCAATTAAGGTTAATTAGCGGAAAGAACTGGACACTCATGATTAATAACCCAGCTGCTGTGCTAATGTACCTAAGTTCTTGAGCCATACGTTTATCCTCAGGTGTGATCTTGCTGGAGTAAAATAGGTAATAAAGTGAGTTTTTCTATATGCTTGTTAAGCAGCTTATTAAGGTCTCTTAAGTGTACCTTGTACCTGATAATTTTGTCATTTTTTCAATTTTATTAGTGCATGTTTCTAAACACGAAATTTACATGCATGTCACGGAGTAGGTACATGGAAGTAATATATCTTGATTATTTTTTATTCTCCTTCCCACCTTCAACCACATTTATCTCATGTTATATTGAGAGAGTGAAATGAATATAGGAACATGTCCAGAATTATTGTTATGATGTATGTAGATATACATACATCTTCATTTTTTATGTTGCTTGAATCCCAGTTCTTTTTCTTCTAGCACTCTACCTTTCTATAGTCAAGAGAGAACATAATAAGAGCCAGACAGAACAAAAGGTAGCTTAGTATATATTTCTCTGGTTGCACAATTATAAAAACAAAATAGGATCTATTCTTGACAGTTGAAAATGCTCTGGACATTTTTTCATGTCATGAGCATGTTGATTACTTACATTCAAAGTATGTTTTGGAGATTTTTAGGCACAGTTTTTCATCATTTACCCTAGATCAAAATGAATTCTTGAGTTTTCACTAAAAGTATTCAATGAAATACATGTGTAGATTTGGAGTTAGGACTGTAGAAATAATACAAATCAGAAATTATCAGAAAATCTAGGTCCTACAACTGTCAACTTTAGGTAGTGTTGTTAAAAAGCAGAAGGCAAGCTACTGTACGTTACCGTTCTCTTGTAAACTGAGTGTCTAACAAACACTAAGAAACAAAAACCAAACCACAAAACATAACCCAGACATTCCAATGTTGTTTACAGTGTATCTCCAAGTTAAGTTCTGCATGTGTGATCCCGCTGTAAAATCTAGATTCTGTTGAGCACTGTGCTCAACATATAGTTACCGAAAGGACGATGAAAGAGGGAGTGAGTGAGGAGAGAAGTATGGACATTCTTTCCCCCAAGTCTAATTGTAGTGTCTTCTATAGCTGCTACTGAGACAGTGGAGGAGCGAGGGCCAGTCCAGCAGCGCAAGCAGCCACGGCCTGACAGTCTTGGCTGGGACCGTCATGCAGAGCAGCTTCTGAGCTCTGCACTTGATACCAATCAGAGAATGTGATTTTGAGTCCTTCGGGCAGAAAATCAAGTAGCTTTTGGGTAGGGCAGCCCAGAGCTGATGCCAGAGTGGGTTTGTGAAAGACATTGGTCACTAACCCTCTGGCCATGCTGAGCCTTTTCACCAGCCTGGCTCTCATCCTCCAGGGCATACTTCTACTTTCAATGGCCCCCTCTGACTTTCCGAGCACTTCTTTCCCCTCCTACTTTTAACTTCAGTAAGTTTAGGACTTCTACATTCTTCACTTGTCTTAGTTTTTGTAAAGGACAAGAGGCTGGAAAGGACCCCGGCACCTCCGCACCCAGTAACACCACTGTTTAACTGTGGTATTTGTACATAGTAGACAGTAAAATAGCCTTTTTTTTTCTTAATGTTCTTCAATTACCAGGAAACTGAAGCCTTCAGAAGACTAAATGCTTGAAGTATATGTGAAAATGCTTCTAAAATTTAAACCATGACCCTGGGATGGCCATCCGTGTGGATCAATCTTCATCATCTGGCATTGCCTACCATTTGAAGACAGTGCTGAAAGATGTTTGCTAAGAAAGATTATAACTGAAGATGATAGTGTGAGGAAGCAGATGCTTAGAGGGATGAAAATGCAAATCCAATAGTGATAAATTTATTTTGTTGCTATCAAATGAAAGTATTTGCTCATTAAGTAAATCTACACAAATGTATCCAGCTCCAACACTGAAATGTCTGTTCTACAATCAAATGTTAGCCTGATAACAGAATATATCAAAAACACATGAAGAATGCAAGTGGCAATTTTATGTCTAATTTTCCCAGCATGGATAACAAAATGAAGAAACGAACAAACAACAACAACACAATCAAACTACATAGTGCTTTTTACAGCCATCTCCCAGAAGTTAAGTTCTTCACTTGTGACCTTATTCTGTCACAATCTCGCTTCTATACTTGAACGTGAGACTTGGAATTCACCTCCATACAGAAGCCTTTCCTCAGGCCCTCCTGCTGCAAGTTGAAGTCATTTCTCGATCCATGGCAGCATTTGCTGATCTAGCCCAGGGCTCTTTTTAGAGTGAGCAAAGCCTTTGGAGTTAGCAAAGCTTATCCTGGCTTCCCTGAGTTATCTGAGGAACTAGATCTTTATTTTGGTGCCTCTTCTGTTTTATTTCTTTAAGTAAGTTGCATGCATCAAAGACCAAAGTCATTTTCCATGTATTAGTTGTCCTCGTTATGAGAGGTGCCACATTCATATATGTCAGTCTGGTTTTGAGAACTGCTAAGCAGAGACCGTTGCGGTTGGGAGGCACGCCCCCATGATCACTACACTTCAAAATGTCTCCAGGAAGGACAGTTCGGCTCCAGTTCGCCATTGTCTCTACCACCTTCCTCTGATCTTTGCCGTTTCTCATTCTGTTGATCTGTGACATGTGCAAGTAGCATTACTGCACTGACGACCTTAAGGGTTTGTTTTCAGAGGACTTCAGGGAGCTGCCTGCAAAGATGGAATAATGTGAACTACCTTAATGACAATGCCGAGCTTAATCAGAAGGCCTTATTTATATTTCACTTATTTTTCTCTTTTAATCTCAATATTTACATTCTCAACTGGCTTTTAACCTAATGATTGCTTTTATATTCTAATTTACTACCTGCTCCCAATTTTAGTTGGACTAAAGGTCAACATCAATTCAAGACTAGAGATTTTATCAAAAAGAGAATAGATTGTCTACATACATATAATTTGTCATGATGTGAATATTGTATATAATAGAGCTTTGTATATTAATGTTCCAAAGATATTTTCATAGTAAAGTAAAACAAAGAAAATGAAAATGTTAAATGTTAAGGAATCAGTAATAATAAGCTTGGGAATAGCCAAAACAAAAATCATGTTAAGTCAGGCTTTTAAAATTCATAATTAAATGAAGATCTCTACCTCTGCTCTATGTAAAACATTCCTAGATGCTATCTCAAGATAGTATGAAAAGCCCAACAATTCTTATGAAAGGTTTCACAGTATTGGAGATACTATAGTTAAAATTACTGTCTGAGAGACAGACAGAAACAGAGACGGAGAGACACAGAGAGATTCTAATCTCATTTATTAAAAAAAAAACTGAAAAATTAAACAAAACCATTTTTCTATCACAGGTCTAATAGAATCTTTGTGAAGAATCTTATTTTGTACTTTAAGTTCTTATTACTATTAAAATCGTGTATTCTTTGTACAGTTGTCTTTATGTTAGTTCAACAAAATATTTGATGAGATTAATAAAAAATCCAAATTAATGTACTTTTTGTCCATGATAAATAATTTTGAATTCATGATTTCAAAAATTAGCTACTACATAAAAAACATATTTGACCTCTACCAGATGTGGAGGAAGCAGACATAATCTTTTTATTTACTAAGGCTGAGAAAAGAAAAGTCAGGTCATATTGCAATGATAGAGTTAATGTTTATATGAGAATGAAAATATGCAAACAAATGTCCTGAAATGGAAAAATGCATACAAACAGAAATGAATTTTGAAGAAAATACATTGTTGTATGCTAAAAGGAATAGAAATGAAACTCTCTTATAACTCTATTTTTGGCAGAAGATCCACCAATGGGGAGGTTTCAAGTAATTCAATCTTGCAGTGCACTTAATGGCTTGAAGAAAAAGGAAAGAAAGACAAAAAGAAAGAAAGAAAGAAAGAAAGAAAGAAAGAAAGAAAGAAAGAAAGAAAGAAAGAAAGAAAGAAAGAAAGAAAGAAAGAAAGAAAGAAAGAAAGAAAGAAAGAGAGAGAGAGAGAGAGAAAGAAAGAGAAAGAAAGAAAGAAAAAAGAAAGAAAGAAAGAAAGAAAGAAAGAAAGAAAGAAAGAAAGAAAGAAAGAAAGAAAGACATAATCCACAAAGTAAAAGATACACTTTAAGGGGATAGAGGAACATAGGTTCTGCATAAAACCTTTGAAACATAGTGGACATTGTGAAATGCAAGTGTCTTGATTACAAACCCCTTTGTCTCTCCTCCCCACCCCCTCTTTCTCTGTCTCACTGTTTCCTTTTTGCACATAGATCTTATATTTTTCTAGCAACTCCCATTATGCTCTATGCACTGACCCTGCTTTGTTTTTCTTTTTTTAAATAAAATCACAGCAGCCACCACCACCTGACATAAATTTATTTGTGTATTGCTTAAATTTCCCTACTATAATATTATCTCCATAAGAACCAATTTACCATCGTGTCTTTTGTACCGAGAACAATGTCTGACACACTGAGGACACTCAGGAAGTATCTCTTGAAAGAATACACATTTAACATTGATATGTGCTTCACTTGTTTGGTACTAGTTTTAAATGCTCTTGGATAGCAACTGATCTTATCATTGAATTATGGATCGAATATTGTAAAGCATAACACCGAATATAGTATTTCGTTTTCAGTTGCAGAACTGCATAGCCACATACAGCTCATTTAAAGGAAATGCAGGCGCTCTGGGGCCCTGAGAGGTGGACCCTGCATCTGACAACCAGGAGCCAGACTGACCACTGGAGCGTGAAACCCTCAGCGACGTGAAGGTACAACCAGACCTTTGATGTATTAACTCAATTGTATTTAAAATACAACAAAGCATTTGAAATTTGAGTGAAAATGCTTTCTATTAAACTTTTAAACTAGCAGAATCAGAATCATGCAAATCTAATGAATGAAACAAATGAAAGAAAAACCCTCGATTAGTACTAAATGATGAAAGTGCTCAACGCGTGTATGTGTTAGAATCAGGAAATAGGCATACAAACCAGGTTTGTGAATTCCAGATACTATCTTAAAAGGAGGTATTTCTGGCAGATATCTTTTATAAGTGTTTTTTGTTTTGTTTTGTTTTGCCACAGACATTTTAGCTTGGGAAAAAAATTCAGACAGGGGCTCAAACTCCAAACACAAGGAAGTGGGTTTTGCGGCTCAGGCATCTACTCAGGCCACATGTCCTCTCCTCCACCATCTCCAGAATCACTTGGGACCTGAAGGTCTCACAGAACCAGTTTCACGACGAGGCAAGAAATCTATAACTTGTTTTGTGACATATTTCAGTTGCATTGTCGCCATCATGCTGAGTCCGAGGTTTTCTGCCTGCTGTTGGTGCCCAAGTCATGCACTTCCAATCACTTACGATTTCTGCCTCAAATTGAATTGGATTGCACGTTTGAGCCTATTTCTGTCCACTCCGGGAGCAAACCGTAAGGAGTCACATTTCACCTTTATTACTCTCGCTCAGGTTCTCCTAAATGTCCTCATTTCCTCCTGGCATTTATAGTGTAAAACAGTCAGAGTTTTACCTACCACCTTAACATTTCCATTTGCATGTACTCAAGTCTGATAGCATCTTCTACAAGATACACAGCGGGCATAGTTCCAGGACACTTGGGTATTACAAAGCCGTCGGCCCACGCCCCGTCTTTCTGCCTTCAGCAGAGCACAGAGCTGCCTTTTATGAAGTCGTGTGGCCCAAATCTGCTGCCCCCCCCATGCTCATTGTGCCCATCAGTGACACATCTATTCTGTTCTTCAGGTGAATTTTGTCTTGAAATAGAAATTATTGTATTCTGTTATATTTCAAAGTATTAACGTTGCCTCTGATTTCAGGCAGGCAAGTGCTGTTAGCTTCAGATCGTCAGTGAAGAGATAAAACAGTCACTTCCATCCTCTACGATTTGCCAATCAGATAATCACAGTACTCTGGAAAAAGCTCAAGCCAGAGTTCACTTATTTTCCTAGCCTTCGTTCAGAATTGCCATCTGCTATTAGATAATATTTAAAAACCTCGCTGTTCAATGTTTATAAATCTGCCTTCTTCTGCTATTGCCAGTTGCCTGTAATGTGAAGATGGCAAAGACATAGTAAATATTTTCAGGTTGAAATCAAGGCACCCTACAACTATTATTTTTCTTTTATCACAACTCTGATAACATGAGCAACTTGTGACTTTTCTGCTGCTTCCCAGTGAGCATGTTTTCTTTGTATAGTGGGAAAAAATTCTAGTTTTAAAAATCTGTGGAATTTTACTCAAGACTAACGCAATAACACTGTCCTACTGTTAATGAAATCTTTGTATAAAATTCAAACGTGATATTTCTCCTGTTCCTACTTTCCTAGTGGGTCATGTTTAAATTCATAAAGTATAAGGTATTAGTTATGGCAAATATTATTATATTCTGGAGTTATGAAAGTTCCTAAAATTATCTTAATTCCCTTGGAAGAATGTAAAGACAAGTTTTCAAAATAAATATCCACAACAATGAGCAATGGTGAGAATATCAGAAGAATATCAGCAACAAAATTACAGAACAATTGTTTTTTTATTGGGTATATCTCTTTCAGTCTTAGGATAGAAAATATACATTTTTTAAAATGCTGTACAGTTATTCCCAATAGGATTTGCTTGCGGCAGTTATTGATACATATATATTTGACAGAAACAACTAAATTTTTGAAAAACACTATATCATCCTGCAGTACATAGGCATATCCTTGATTATCTTCTCACAGCAAAAATGTCACTGTCTGCTTTACTTCTTAAACAATTAGGAATCTTGCTTCAAACCCAAAGTTTCCCTCTCTGTTGCTCATATGACTTCTAATGAAATAATTTGTTAATGTTTTTTCATTTATTAAGTTTATACATTTTAGTATATATTAGTACATTACGATCACATTCAACATTGAAGATTTGTACCTGTACATGATATATGTTGGTTCTCATTTTCCTCTTTCCTCTCCCTTCCTCACAACCTCCCTTCATATGTACATAAACTTTGTTTCTATTTTCGTTTTTACCATCACATTTTTTTCTTTCCCTTTGTTATTTTCCCCCTACTCCTTTTTCCTTTTCCCTTTGAACATTTTCTTTCTGTTTCACGGTATCTATCACACATTCTGGACCTCATTTATACCTTAGATTCTCATACTAGAGAAGATATACTTTTATTTGTATCTTTCTAACTCTGAGCTCATTTGTCTCTGACAATTTTAATAGCAAAATTAATATTTTTCTTAGTATAATTAACCTGTGTATATGTTTTATTTTTAAAAATCAAGCAGAAACCAATGAGTTCTTCAGCACCTTTGATTGTATTGCTGTCAATGAGAGTACTAGATTTGAAACAAAGACTAGACACTAAAATTGGTAAAGAAAGGGAGTATGGAAAAGTATTTTATAAAATAGAAACTTCCTTAAGTCTATGTATGTTATATCATACATGTCAAACACCTTAAAGAAGGAACGACTCTCTGACTGCCAGAATGTTCATTTAAAAGAGAATTAGAGTTTCTTGGAGGTGTTTTGATTCACACTGTCACATTAAACACATTTATGTTTATTTTACTTTTTTGTTTTTAATAAGTTGAATTTATTGATACATCCTGGGAATACATTATGATCACATTCATCCTTGAGAATTTGTACCTGTACATGATATATCTTGAATGTTATTTCTTCTTGTGTTCTCCCTTCAACTCTCCTTTGTTTCCACTTTTTCCTTTTCACTATCAAAGTGTTTCTTTCCTTTCTTTGTTTCCCTTGCCTCCCCTGCTCCCTTCCCATTTGACCCTGCCATTTCCCTGCTGAATTTGTCATGAAAGAATTAAAAGCATCATACCACAGTGACATATGTTCACCCATGTGTATGGCAGTACAGTTTGCAATACCTGTATCTTGGAAATAGCCCAAATGCCCATCAACTGGAGACTGGATAAAAAAGCTGGTTTTTATTTGTTTGTATTTATAAAATTGAGTATCACTCAGCCATAAAGAATAAAAACTAGAGACATTTATAACTAAATGGATGCACCTTGAGAACATACTCATAAGTGAAATAAAGAGGACACAGATGTGTAAGTACAGTATTATTTCTCTGATATGAGACACTGAAGGTATGAGTGAGGAACACATTTATTTTTAAATGAATCATCTGTAAAATATACGCGGAAAATAGTTATCATCACATGAACCTACAACTCATTACTTTAAAACTTGAGTTTCGACATGATGTAGTAACTTGTCATAGAGTTGAGAGGGAGGAGAGAAACTGGCCCCTGCATGAAGCTTTTCCGGCTCTCACAGAGGGACACTGATGGCGGGCAGTGTCCAGCGCTGAGCTCCGGGACAGGGCTTGTGGAACAGTCAAGCCCCAAAGGGCAAATGGGTGCGGTGCTTGAAAGAGTAGAGCACCCTCCCCACCATCCGCTCAATCTGATGGTATTGACAGTAGGTGAGACAACCCCTGAGACACGTCCCCACTATCACAGCCAAGTGAGTGCCCAGTGTTTACTCCATAATTAACTACAGGGGTGCCACGAGGAGAAAACGCTGTCCAAGCATGGACTCCCTCCTCAAGGGCTCATACCATTTTTATTACAGTTGAAAGAAAGCATTTGGTTCTACCTGGCAGAGAGGTAGACTTTCAGAATTATCTCCCTCTTCTGCCTGTGCAGCCTTCTGAGAAATTCACTTCCAGGGAAATTCTGAAAGGCCAAGGCCTGTGTCTTCCGAAATTGAATATCTTATCTGTGCTCCTGAGAGTCAGAAATTTGGAAGACTTCAGTAAAATTTTCTTTTGCCTTTAAGCACTTCAAATATGAGGCGTGGCCTCTCAGGCTGTTCCTCCTGTCACTTATCCAATCAGAAACCTGTTTGTCTAATAGTACTTTACTGAATGACCCAAAGGAAGACAAGGGAAAATACTGTATTGAACTTGTAGATTAACAACTGAACCTAAGGGGTTTTTTTTTTCCTTAAGGAAACAGAGTTTTAAACATTCTATTATATTCTTCATGTTGGCTTCCTTGTTACTTGTGTCTTCCAGAATGCAAAAAACAAAACAAACACACAAACAAAAAAAACCCTTCGCATTACTATACCTAAATCCAAAATAATTTGTTAGCTTACCAATTCCTATGCACAAGACGTTTTTGCAAAAGTGAAGAGGACAACTGTAAAGAACCTACTTATATACACTGTGAGTATGCACTGAAAAGCTAATTTAATAAATATTATAATCATGAAATGCACATGGAACCTAAGCTGAAATAAAATAGAACATTTTATGGATTATATTTCTATTAAATTCACTTAGCAGCTTGCTTTAATTTTATTTTCATATTTGTTGGGGGAAATCATATACATAAGTTTTTGGGAAAAGAGGGAACTGGGGATTGAACCCAGACCCTTTGAACTAATAACATTGCCCCTTATTTTGTGGACTTATTATAAAGACTCAACAGGATAATATAATTAAAGTCTTCTACCTAGTAAACATTAGGAGCTTTCTTCTAGATGTCATCTAACAACCAAACTATTTATTGTTATACACACTTAATTCTACAGGTGCTATTGTGAGTGGCATTGGGCAAAGAGAATTTTTATGCTTATTTTAGAAGTTAAAAAATTGACAGTCAGAGAGCTTACAGTCAATCTCAAACATTACACAGTACAAGGCTGTTCAGGTGAGAATTGACATCAAGAGTCTAGGCTTTAGGCTTGTAATTTTTATACTATGTTGCAATATATCTTCTTGGACTCCAATCCAAATGTTATTGAAATGTACTGAAATTTTGAAAATCTACTAAGTTTTATTACCAGAATAATAATTTTCAAAATGGTTTCTTTGGGGGGAACTCCCAGGTTTTTCCACTGTCTAAAGTATTTTTTTTTTTTTGAGACAGGGCATGGCTTTGTAGTTCAGACTAGCCTTGAGCTCATAATATAGCCCAGGCAAGCCTTGAACTCAGCAATCCTCCTGCCTCTGCTTCTCAAGTGCTGGATTACAGGCACGAGCCACCATGCTCAGCTGTCTAGACTATTTTGTAATTGTCCTGTTGCTGGTAGCTAAAGTCCTTTGGTAGTGACCTGAGATTATACCTTGGTGGTTCTGGTGCCTGCCTCATAAGAACAAGATACCAAATTCAATCCCTGGTGCAAAACAAACAAATAAATAAAGTCAACTGGTCTCACTTATTATTATTATTATTATTATTATTATTATTATTATTATTATTTTACTCAGGGTCTCGCTTTGTACCCTGGGCTAGCCTCAAACTCACAGCAATCCTCCTGACTCTGCCTCCTGAGTACTGAAATTATAGGTGGGAGCCAGGAACTAAGGACTTTGCACTTACCAGGCAGACACCAGCACCAATGAGCTAAATCCCTGGCCCCGTCTTTCCTATTTTAAAGAAAATATTGCTTTAATCAATTACGTTGCTTACAAATTAACTGTTGGTGATTTTGAAAATATTGAGAATTTACATATACTTAAAACTATATCTAGATGGATAGACTAATATTATTTTGTTACAGCACAGTTAGTAAAAATTGTAGAAATTTTCCTTTTTCCCTCTGCCTTCTGTGCCTCTGTTTATTTTGATAGAATGTGTTATTGAGTTTAAACACTCTGACCCTGTCTATTTTATTTAACATTAATTGAAAATATTTACTTCAAAAATATTTATATATCTTCTAAGTCTCAGACAATTTTTCAGTTCTTAGTATAAAACAAAACAGCCAGGTGTGTAGCTTACTCCTGCAACCACAGCACTCAGGAGGCAGAAGCAGGAGGATTGCCTTGAGTTCAAGGCTGGCCGGGACCACATAGTGAATTCAGTGCCAGCCTGAACTACAAAGCGAGACCCTGTCTCAAAAAAAACAAAAACAAACAAACAAACAAAAAAGCAAAACAAAACAAATTCCTACCCTCGAGGAGCTTACGTTCTGAGTAAGGGAGAAACAAACAATAAACAATTATATAATAACAATAAACAATTATATTTATTACATTGGAAAATAGTAAGTGCTAAGGAAAAGTGAGAAAAAATGGTGCAGGTTATTACAGGTAAGGGGCACATTTAATAGCAAATAGAGTGTTTTAGAGTTGGCCACAGAAAGTAAGTAATAGTTCTTCAAAAATCTGAAGGTGGGAGGGAAAATAGTCTTGTACTTGTGAGGCAGGCACCAGAGCCACTCAGCAAAATCCACAGCACAGTCACGTGAATGTCTAAAGAATGAGGTCTCAGAGAAACACAATAGTTAGGGCAAAGTCACCAAATTAGGAGAAATGCTAGTAAGGTTGGAGGTATAGCAAGATCAGTGTAGACAGAACCGTGTGAGGAATACAAGGAAGCAGAGAGTAGAGAGGACAGGGCCAACCTTGTGGGATTTGTAAGCCGATTATCAGTGTGTGGACAGCAGTTTTTACTCTGAGTTTAATGTGTACTATTGTAACATTTTGACATGAGATGTGACTTGATCACTCTGTCCTTTCAAGGAGATTCCTTGGTTGTGACATCCAGAGTAGAATAAAAAGGCCAGGGTGGGGCTGAGGGGCCAGTTTGGAGGCAAAAGAGGTGATGGAACCAGAAGGCAGCAGAGACAATAGTTAGGTATATCACCTTACACCTTCTACACAGTGTTTAATTTCAATCTCACTTGTGCAGTAGCCAGACCTCATCTTACCTGACCATAGTTACGTGTCTGATAACCCAATTTAAGAGCAGATCCATAGAATGTATTCAGTATTGTATTTTTATTTGAAATGATTAGAAGCAAAATTGGTTATTTCTTACATAGTGTATAGTCTATTTCATAAATATTTTTCATGTGAAGCTCAAGACACCCTATAGGATTAGTGCTGCCGACACCTTCACATTACTGGTGAGGAAAGGACATGGGAAGGAGGTGTCACATCCCTAAGCCTGAGCAGAGGCAGAGCTAAGCGTCAGAGCAAGGCACCTGCTCTTTACACTGTGCAATACTGCCTGAGAGACCTACAAATTGCAATCCACCATCATTCGTAGGTCTAAAATGTGAGGGCTTGTCCTTGACTTCTGTTCATTTTCTTAACTGCAGAAACATGATAGGTAAGCTACACAGATCCTAAGATAAAATGTACTTTCTTTGTGACATTAAATTACCCACATTAAGAAGAGCTGAAATGTGCTATAAAAAGAAAGAAACTGCTAGTGATAGCAATCAAAATTGTGCCTTTTATTTTTATTCAGTTCTGAAATAGGTTAGGGTAGAAAATGTACCATGAGCAATTTGTTGTCTGAAAAAGTAAAGTGGCTTTCCAGCAAACTAAGATAATACATCTTCTAAGTGTAATATTTTATCCGAATGCACAGAATGGTTACATTTAGACTTAGTAAAGCTACATTTTTTTCCAACTCAGTTGGTGGTGCATATTTTGAGATATATGACTGAAGAATCCAATTATACACCTCACAGAAAGGGTACAATGAACATCTAAAAAGGGGAATCATTTTGAAATAAAGCACACTGAATTTGTACTTCTCAGGAAAAAATAAAGCCTCACAATAGAAGATTAATGAACCATGTGCAAAACATGGTGAATAATTTATTTGGCAAAATAGAAGGAGCACATTAAAGAGTATGTGAAAAATTAGCACTGTCATTTCTGGAGTGTTTAATATTATAGTCAAATTGAAATACAAAAGAGGATGTAGTGTTGGTTAAGACAGACCATTTTATCAGGGGAGAGTAATGACCCAGACATGCTGATGTGTTTTTGATAGCACAGGGCTGTCATGAGCTTCTTCAGGTCCATTGAATATTAAGAAATTCCTACAATGAGGATTTCTTTGTCTAGAAATCAATTTAAAAATAGACACGTGGCACAGATAATGGATACAAAGGTCTTAGTAACATCTGAGAACTTTCAGTTTTTGATTCTTTTAGAATACATATCTTCTTTTTACATTGTGTCATTAATCAATTAAGTTATTTCCTGAAAATGTACCTCAGCTCAGGAAAACATATTTTTCCCATTGCTCTATTATCACTGAAACTTGCATTTAAAATGTAAAAATGGGTTTATTCCAGACTAAAACTCAGTCTTTAGCATATGCTAGGTAAATCCTCCACTATTGAGTCACATCTCCAACAGCTCTGAATGGAATTTAAAATTTTAACATAGAGGGAAGTGTCCCCCGATGGAATGAGAACAGACAGACAATGTTTGGAAGTCCGACAGTCCTCGATGTTTAGATAATATGAAAGTGACATATCAGGCAATGAAGAAAGAGGGGGCTGAGAAAATACCCATGATATCCAAGGTTGTTCTAATTATTCCTTCATAACAATCCAAAAGTTTAGTGTCACAAAATATCAACCATTTTCTAAGCATATGATTCTGAGCCAGCATTCATGCAGGACAAAATAAGAGAAGTTTGTTCTGAGACATCAGCAAGGGTGACTCAAATGGCTGAAGATGGCTGGTCACAGATCTACAGCCCAAGTCCTTCCCTGTCCCACTGTGTGCTACTTTGGACCCCCTCAAAGCCTGGTGCTCTTAGAATAGTCAAATGTAGTAGTGTGCTTTAGGATTCGAAAGAACCAAAGTAGAAGTTGCTATTCCCTAAAATGGTAGGTCCAAAGTAGCACAAAACCTCCTCTGTCATATTGTTGATCAAACCAGTACTCACATTCATTCTACATTTGATCAGTGAGAAAATAGGCAACTCCTAACAATCTTCAGTTTCCCTAATTTTTACCACAGTGGTTAACTAGTAACAATTAATCCATTTATAACATGGTCACCACTAAAATAGAAGTGTATACTAAGTAGTTGTGAAGACAAGAAAAAGTTGGAAGAAAACACAAGGTCTCAAGTTTGATCTCTTGTACAAGCAAACAAACAAACAGCTGAGGGATTAGAAAGCTCCAGAGAAGGACCTACTTTTGGGCTTTGAAGACAACATAGAGAATCCGAGAGCATGTAGACAAGAGTATGTTTTACCAAGTACAGTGTACTCTGCTGAAAGAATGGAAATGTGCCTGAGACTAAGCATCTAGGACCAAATTTATCCATAGATACTGTTTCATAGAATATTTTTATTAAAAATTCCTATCAGTATGAAGGATGAATGAGTAAAGAAAATCTGAGACTTAGAAAACCATATAACACCATTTTGCAATCAATTTGGGGAGTAATTCTCTGAAGCCAGCTATGGTTTATGGGAACCCCTATAGGAAAGGAAAGATGTGACAAGATTTAATAGACACTAGACATTGCCTCTTGGTGTCAAAGAGATTAAGTGGTCAAGAATAACATTTAGCACAATAGATGTTACAACCTCTGGTTCATCCACAATTCTATGAAACAATAAATAGCTTGTAAATTTGGAGGATGGAAAGGTATTGTTGTTATGAGCCCATTGGTTTAATTACTTATTTGCTGAGCACTTATTGAATGCTGACTTGGAACCAGAACTTAGGGAAACAAAAATGCATCTTGTGGCTCCTATTGTAGTAGGGACTTGAGTCTTATGAGCTTGATTCTGCCTTGTGGACCGTAAAGAGAGGCCTCCCGAGCATCTCAGAGCCTGTTTGGCAGAGCGGAAAAGGCGCTGAGGGGTGCACCTGCATGTGCACGATCTACGGGAGCCGGTGAGCGTCCAAGCTGCTTTGCTGAGTTTTCCTTGACCTTCAGTTGCCTTCTTTCTACTGAGCTTTCGTCTCAGGGAAATCAGTGTTTGCCTTGCAAGGTAAAACACTGATTCAACCTTCAGCCTGCATATTCTCTGCTTCTGGAGCACTGCCCCTCACCCCACCCCACCCTCGCAACTTCACATTTTCAAGTTCATCCTGTTTCTTTGTGAAGGTTTTTTTTTTTTTTATATATATAAAGAACTTTCCTGTACACACCGTTTCTCTGAACAATCTCCAGCTTTTTATACTATAAGCCAAACCACTTTAAAATCTCAGGCTCCCCCCTCCCAACAAAACTTTTCTAGCTTTAACTTCCATGAAATGGTACTGAACTAATCTTGCCTTCAGGTTAACTCAGTGTAGCATGTGTTTGGGTCATTTTGAAATTAATGCTGCACTGTATGGCCTTGGGAGAGATGGAAGATTTGTGGCTGGGAAGCTAAATCCTATTTCTTGAATTATTTATTTTATGATTTCTAGAAATAGCCACACGTGCACATGATTCTTAAAAGTAGCAATATGAACTTAAACAGCTCAGTGAGCTCTCTAGTCTGAGCTTACTTGATTTTAAAATAGGACTAATAGCGAGGATAGTAGTTAGCTATGACATGCAAGATACCAGGGAATTCACGGGGTACAAAATGGGAAAAAGACCCAGGTCCACTGAGTTTGTCACCTGTTCTGTGTTATAAACTGAATTGTGCCTCTCCTCCTAAGTGACACGTCACAGTTCCAAGTCCCACTGTTACTGCATTTGAGGATAGCGCCTTTATCATCTTCGGCAGATGGGACAAATTTCTGGGTCTTCTCTTAATTCAAAGCAGCTTAATTCTTGTGCCATGTAATTATTTACTATTCAAATATAACTTTTAGTTATTTATTATTTCAGAGTAGTTTCTCTCTGTTCCTGTCTTTGTCTATCTCTGCCTCTCTGTCTCGTCTCTCTCTCTCTGTTTCTGTGTCTATCCCTCTCTCTCTCATGCAATACTGGGGATTGAACTGTTTCAGGCAGGTGGGAGACAACTGAGCTATATCCCAGCCCCATTTCCTCATTTCCAGATCCAAACAACTCTACATTTTGCGCCACTCCGCTAAAAAGATTCCCTTTTCCTAGATAACTTTGCTCGTGGGTGTCACCATGTCGCTAGTCAACGAGATACCAGCAAATCTTAGTGTGGTATTTCAGGAAAGCCTCCTTAAGGAGGGAAAGGGAAACTCTTCCTCCTCACTTTTCCTTTTCTGTATCCTACGTGCAAACACAGTAGCTGAAGCTTTGCCTTGAATACAAAGCCGCATTCAGAATTGGTGGAGCATCAGGGAAAGAGACTGTAAAGTGGCCTAAACAGGAGGGTGTTTTTTGGTTTTTTGTTTTTTTTGTCTTTTTAGAATGAGCATTCAATTTTTAATACTAAAGCCTGTAATTTGCTTTTAAAAATTAAGGCTGTGTAACTGAACAATTAATTATAAAATGGCCCAAATCACATGCCTAGAAAGATATTGCCTTTATTTTAAAAGAAAAGGAAACTTCATTAAAGACTGTTCAAAAGAAATGAAGAATAAGAAATAAAACACCAAGTACCGAATCTTCAAATGTGAATCACTGAAAAATACTTTGTTATTTCCACATTTTCTCTTGCTATATTTATGGCCCAGTAAGGACTCTGATTCTTTTCTAAGGCCAACTACCTGTTAAATATGGAGTGGGACATTTATTTTTCATGTTTTGTGAAAATACTTTCAATCACTCACTTAAAAACCAACCAAGTCCCTGTATACACAGCTCTTTGAAACAAACTTCTGATATTGTTGGTCATACGCCCTAGAACTCTGACTGCCACACTCATGTTATGATCCCAATGGGATTTTAATGATGTACCCAATTTAGATTTTAAAATGTGTATAACTTATTTCTGAATATAGTCTTAAGCCTCAGTATTTTACTATGCAAAGGTGTTTCAGCAATGATCCCGTCAAAATATTCAGGTTTAAAAGATATCTGCTATAAACAAATTTATTTTTGCCTTTAAATGTAATAATACTGCAATATATTCTGTTTAAAGTCAACTTAATGTCTCCATGCTGCATTCATGGTTTTTGTGTCTTGATTCAATTACTTACAAAATAGCTTTCGGGCAGCAGATGGTAAGTGGGTGAATAAAGACCCTATTTGTGATTCCCTAATTATTTAGCTGTCTAAACCACAGAGATTGGTAGGTAATCACCCCCTCCACAGGGGTAGGATATCTGAACTCCATGCAAAATTGTTAATGCAAATTATTTTTACCATATAACCATGTTTAAACAAAAAAAATGTTTTTTAGAAGTAATTGTCAGGGTGTTTTGTTGGTATTTCATAGTAAAAATAAGAAAAATCACTCTCCTTTCACCATTAAAAGACACAGCTTTGGAACTTTATTGTAGTAATTATGTCATTAAGTCAGTCTGTGTTCCAGATTATTTGTATACCTGTTTCCACAGGCAAGGTGGAGAGATGGATTTGCTATGGGGGAGGCTGATTTCGGCAGACAGAAAAAATGCCATTAGGCTCAGGCAATGACAGATATGAGATGCAATCATAAGAAATTGCTAATAATTGACTGTTTTTGACTTTCAAAATGGTAATTTCATCTTGCTCAATCCAGTAATAATAGTTCTTAAAATGTATTCTTTAAGCACTAAGGATTTAATGTATATTCAGTCACTCGATCCTCATAGCTATTTAGTGTATTGGCTATTATAGTAGTTGTCTCTACTTAATAGATGACAAAAATGAGTCACTGAGGAGCTCTGAAGGTTTTTGAAGTCACACAGTGTATTTACACTTCAGTCACTGCGACACAGTACCTGAGGGGAGGAGAAAAGTTAGGAAAGGTTTGTTTTAACACACAGTGCCATGGCGGGCTAGCTGCATTATTTCTGCCTAAAATGAAGCAGAACATGTCCAAGAAGCAGAGAGAGAGAGAGGAAGAAAGCATGTGCTGGTGGGATTCCTCCTCCTCCTGTTTGGGTCCCGTCTAGGCCTTCACCCTACTGGACAATGCCACTCATACTAGAGTGGGTGGCTGTACCACATAGTAATCTCTGGAAACGCACACACACACACACACACACACACACACACACAGAGCTGTGTGCTACTAATTTCCTAGGTGTTTCTCAACCCAGTCAAAATGGCAATCAAAATCAATCATCACACACATAGATACTTAATTGTGGCATTAGGTTTAGAATCCAAATGTTTGATTCTGATGCCCAGGCTCTTAATTCATGGACTACATGAATAGTTATATTTAGGCTGTAAAATACAAATTAGTCAAAAATCACATTCCTGTTTTAAACTGTAACAAGACTTGGATTTCTATCCCTTGGCCAAAAGATATACTTGTTTCCAGGCCCACATAGAGGACATTTTCTTGAACAGCTCCATCTATAAAGACTCTACATTCATTCTACCCAGAATCTCCAAAAGGAATGTCACCATCTTCCTCCATGCTGACTAGTAGCCATATCAAAATTTTGTTTTTTCTTGGACTTCTTGTATCAAGTTAGATCAGCTTAATTACTAGTCCCTAGTCTTTCTCTTATTCAACATCTCTCCAAGTCCACTGTCAAAGTTTTTCCCCAGTATAGTCTAAAAGTCTCCTATTTGTTTGGCAAACAGTTGTCTTTGGAGTTCAGTAATACATGAATGATGGAGTGAATTTTGGAAGATGCAAGTCCAATCATATCATACCTCTTCTTTCTCTGCTCTAGTACTTGCCGCTCTTCACTGAATTTATTACTGTCATTGTTAGTCCCAAGTTACAACTGAAGAATATTATCATGGTCTGTAGCTCCACTGATAAGCCACAGTGCCATGCTGAACGTGGGAACAAATTTATATGTAATATTTCTTTACATAATTAAGATACTTGTCATATCTATAACATTTTTATCTCTACTGCCTGAATTACTTGCTTGTTCATGTCTCCACATTCTTGATAAAGCATACTGAGCATCAAATGGCCCCACAGGACTTGTATTTGTCTCAAGATTTTATTTTGTGATTGGACAGATCAATCATCTATGATTTATAACATTTATTTCTAAGTTCTATATACTGATATTTTAAGGCAACTAAAATAGTATCTTTATAATAGTCACAGTTCTTCTGAACAAATTAAAAGAGAATAAATTTATTTCTACAGAAAGCATAAGGTGAAATCAATTTTTCACTGTATCATACCCATATTGAATCTTGCTTATGCTCAAATGCTGATATTCATGGGAGAATTTTTCACCCACCTACTCCTCATTGATATAAATAGCCCATTTGGTTAGGGTGTGCCAAGATGTTCTGATTTATGATGCAAAAGCTAGTTTTTCATTTAATGGAGTTTTATTCTTTTCTGTGTGTTGGTGTGTAGCATTCCTTATACCACAGGGAAATAGTGTGTGAGCTCCTGTGTTTTAAAAAATATTTCTTGAAATCTGTATCCTTAGGGTTTGGTGTAATTTTTAAAAGAGGTTTGGCTAAGTCTCTTTAGAATTAGATTTCCAGGAGATTCATGAGGTTGGTATTGGTTTGTAGATCAGCTGGTAACAAGAGGTAGAGGAGTGTTGTTTGGCTTCTTTCTGAAAAAAAAATCCCACCAAAATATATAGCAACGAATCTTTTATCAGTGATTACCCTGGTTTAACCAAACACCCTATGGAAACTTGCTCATACGTGTATAATAACACACAAATTCACAAGTTGGGCAACCTAGTTCACATATGTGTCCTTATCCTTACTGGTCTCCAGAACCCCTTTTGAACTACTTTGGACCACACAGGTAAAGGTTCTGCTGCTTTCCATGTCATACTACATCACAAATGACCTATAATACTTTCAACCTGAGTAAACACTCCTCTGAGTTATGAAACTTCCTCAGGGTAACTAGATACACTATAGACACTTCTATTTTGCTTCTTCTGTGTGGTATGCTTGAGGTGGGCGGCTATAAGTCTTTCCCTATCATAAGGATGCACCTGGAAAGAGACAAAAGGGCATAACTCAATCAAAACTTCTATCACCTCTGCGTCACCAGCCCTAAGTCTGCCCAGAATCAGAGAGTGAGAATAGGTTGCTTTCTGACCAAGGTCTAGCTTTCTTATTTTTTTGTGTTGACTCTCTTTACTCTTATTTAGCAAGATTAACTTAGTCACACAATTATAGAATAGGCTTATTTGGATAACGTTTTCTAAACCGCCTTCTCTTATACCTGGTCCTTGGCTTTTTGGTTCAAAAGTCAGGAATTTGCTTCGCCTGTTTTTTACTGCCATGTTATTCCTTCCTTAAGGAAAGTAAGTACTAGTTATTCTTATTGATTCTTATTGTTTGAGGGAGAAAACACAATTTAAAAAACAAGAAAAAAATAGTGGTTACTGTATTGCAACATTTTTGCATTACATGAGATTTCATCCAGTTATTTTTATTGCAGTTTTAACCTTTGCTACAGTGAAAATAATTCTGATTGATTAAGGTTTATACTTTTACTATTATTAAATCATTAAAAGAAGAGAGAATTTTAAAGCATTGTCTTTCTCCTAGCCCTATTGGTAGAATCACACTACACCTAGAATAGACTTCCTCTATCTGCTTGAGTCACTTTGTGTTATATTTTTTGCTTAATAAATATAATTGATATTAGCATAGCAGTAAACCAAGTTGTCCAGATGCCTAACATTATGCATACATTTAAGTTGTATTTTATTATTCATTTGCTTTAATAAGTTAAATCTAGCTCTCTAATTAGATTTTTAATACATGCCATTTTAAACTAATGAGAACACATTTAATTAAGTAAAAGAACATAAAATAGAGAGTAGTTGCAAATTTTTATTTTATTTCTAGGTCATGGGTCTATTTTGAAGTCTTGGATATAGCAGGAACTGTATAAGGAAACTTTAAATACTGAAATTAAAAGAGCTAGCCAAAAAATAAAGTTTAAGAGGTACAAAATTCTTTTGGATGGTTTCTGACATTAATTACTCAAGACATTTGGTATAATTTTATCCTTTCCAGTTCTAGCAGAGGGTATAGGAAAATGAATTATTTGTAAAGGCTGATAATGGTAGTTACTTTAGAGGACTATATTCATTGAGAAGGCACAGAGCCACAGTGCATTATAAATTTGCAGTAGGGCATGATAAATATTTTGCTGGTGTCACCCTGGGAAGACACTAAATCAGAAAACCACAAGCTGTCAGATACAGTGAGTGAAAAGTGAGACCTTCTTGACTAGTGATATCCTTGGAGGAATGGAAAGCAGAGTCACTGAGCAGAGAGCCTTAATAGGAAGGAGAGGTAGTACAGGGAACCCAAGGAGAATAAAGACAGATGCTGAGAACTGAATATAATAGGAAGTGAAAAAGTTTGTGAACATAATGAGGAGACCTGCACCCTGCCAGAGAATACCCAAACATGCAAAACATGGTGTAACTTTCAGCAACTGAAGGTACACAGGCTAGGAAAGTTACAGAGCAGGAGACAAAATACAGGAACAGCAGATTTAGGGCATCTTGCAGAGAGGGTAGCAATGGTGATAGACAATAAGGCAGTGGGTGAAGACAACTTTCCAGCAGAGCCTTTCCTTCTGCAGAACCAGAGCAGATCAAAGTTGAACCCAGATGATGATCAAGAAAATATTTAGCAGCTTGAACTCAGCATTAGTTATCAAAAGTAAATTAGATATCAGAGGCTATTAAAAAATGGAAAAACATCCCTGCTCCTCAATAGACAGAAACAATATAGTAAAAATAGCCATACTTTCAAAATTGTCACATAGATTTAATGCAATCTCAAACAAAATACTAATAAATTTTTTCTTTTTTTAGACAGGATCTCACTTTGTAGCTCAGGCTGGCCCTGAACTCACTATGTAGTCCAGGCAAACCTCAAACTCAGCAATCCTCCTGCCTCTACCTCCCAAGTGTTGGTATTACAGGCGTGAGCCACCAAACCCAGCCTTGTGGTATGTGGTTCTGATTGCTGGTGGGCATGAGTCACCACATCTGGTATTGTTGTATGTAGTTACTGGGATGGAATTCAGGACCTTGTGCTTGCTAGGCCAATGCAGGAACCACTGAGCTAAATCTCTGGCCCTAATGCCTTTTCTTATAGAAACAAAGAGAGCAATCTCAATATTCTTTTAGAATCTGGAAAGATCTACAGTGGCAAAGGCAGTTCTGGGCATTAAAGGAAAGGCCAGAGCCATCACATCCCTGGATCTCAGGTTATATTATAAAGCTATAGTTATAAAAACAACATGGTATTGGCAAAAACAAATGAACAACAGACTTGTGGATCAGTGGTACAGGATCAGAGATACAGAAACAACTTCAGGTACACTTAGGCAATTTTTGACAACGGGATCAAATCCCTAAACTGGAGAAAAGAGTACCACTTTGGAAAATATCATTCCAAAGGTTCAATTTAGATCTGTAGCTTTCACCATACACTACAGTAAAATTAAAATAAAACAGAAATCTCCATACTAAAATAGAAATACCTAATCTACTGGGGGACAAAAATAGATAAAAATTAATAGATACTTCTCAAAGGAAGAAATGCAAATGGTCAACAAGTACAAGAAAATACGTTTAACACCACTGACCATTTAAACATGCAAATTAAGACAACATTAACATCTCAATCCAGACAAAAAATGGGCAACGGCAGGAAATAAACCAGTAAGAAATGTTGAAAAGACTGTGGAGTGAAAGGAGCCCTTCTTCATTGTTTGGTGACAATGTGAACTGACACAGCCACTACAGAAATCAGTACGGAGAGTCCTCAAAAATCTAAAAATACAAATCCATTGGATTCAGCTATTCCTTTTTTGAGTATCTTCCCAAGAGTCAAAACCCTCATACTCCAGTGATGTATGTGTTCATACATTATGTGCCATGCCCCTGGCAGCACAGTTTGTAACCACCAATTATGGGAAATAGCCTCTATGTCCTTCAACAAAGCAGTAGGTAAAGCAAATGCGGCATTTATACCTGAGGAAATGCTGCACTGTCATTAAGAAAGTTAAACTCCATTCGTCTGTGTGAAAAGGGACGCACCTCTACACAATGACGCTAAAGGAAGTAAATCACACAACTTGAACATTCTGTGCTTTCCCTTATAGGTAAAAGTTAATAGTAGAAAAGAAAGAGAGAGGGTGAAAGAAGCCATTGTATTTTAAGTATGTTTCTGCTGTCAGCTTCTTATTTCAGGTCAAGATGATATGAGACCTCACTTCACAGAATTTCCACTTTTTGGAGTATGTTAAAGTCTTTATGGTTGCTATGCACATGGTCCATTTTGAATAAATAAATAAAATACCAGGGAGGAAAAACCCAAGGATAAAGAAAACTGTTTTTTAAATATTAACTTTATATCCCTAAATCTTTTTTTAACTGAATTCTTTATTGGTATATTGTATATACAACTCACACTCACACTCAACATTGGGGAATTTGTACCAGTATATGACAGAAATTAATTCTCATTTTTACCCATATCCCTACTCACCCACAGCCCCCATGCTATTTCTTTTTCTTTCCAAATCTTATTTATTCTTTCCCCTATTACATTCCCCTCTTGGTAATTCCATTACTACTTGTCATTTTTTAATTCACTTGATTTTATTATGGTGATATTCATATAATCTAAGAGCAATCGGTTTTTCTTTTCTTTTCAGTGCTTTAATATATTGTTTCTTTTTATTAGTTTATGTTGTTGACCAGAACCCCTGGGAGTGTTGAGTAATACTTATAGTAGCACACACTTCCATCTTATTTTTGAAATTTTGATATTAAATCTTTGACTATTTTACTTGGTGAAAATTTTGTTAAAACTATTTCTATTTACAGTTTGTAAAACTTTAAAAATTACTAATCATTATTGTACTTTTAAAAAGTAAATTTCCTATAGTACTTCAAAAAATAGTTCACATTATACAAATATGACATGAGTATTTTTAAGCATGCATTTATCTTATTAAAATTTCAGTTAAGTCATGCCTGTAATTCTAGCACTCAGGAGGCAGAGGCAGGAGGATTGCTGAGTCTGAGGATTGCCTGGGCTACATAGTGAGCTCAGGGCCAGCTTGAACTACAAAGTGAGACCCTGTCTCAAAAAAAAAAAAAAAGTTCTAAAGAGTTTAAGAATGGATTATTTTTTACAAAGCAGTTGGTAATGAGCAAAGTAGGAAAAATATATCTAATTGAAAACAGGAAGAGGAGATAGGGTAATGTTCACAACTGGAATAATGAATAACAATAGTAATTGACATAGATACATGTTTGCATATAAATTTTTTAATATTTTAAAAGTTACTTGAGAGCTTTTTGTTTTCTTCATGTTTATGTTAAATCTTCCAAATTACTGCATAAGTGATCAACTGTGAAATGTTGTTATTATCTTGGTGTCATTAGTACACACAAGGCCGTGAACGTTGGGGCTCTCAGTGGGGAACTTCATAAACGACAGTCGCTGAATAGCGCTTGCGCGGAGCGCGCGGGGAAGGACAAAGGGACGCACACTCACCACACACAGTCGCCTCTTGTCCCGACCTCTGGGTTCTCAGCCTCCCGTCTCATGTTCTCGCCACACTGTATGATTCATTTCTTTCCCCTGAAATCACCTCTCCGTTTTTACTATTTTCCTTTCCAAGAAAAAGTACCCAAAGGAAGAAAATAAGACAAATATTATAAAAAATTCAAGTTCTGAGATTTTCATTATCTATGCAATTGATTATAACTGGTTGATTATTTGATGACTTTTATTTTACCTCTGGCTTTTCTGCAGAGTGATCTCCGTGAGGGAAGGGTTTGCCACACATTTCTTTTTACATCTCTGGCATGGCCCCCTTTACAGTCCCTACAGCACGGAAGGTTATGGGTTTCTTGGGACAAGTTTCCTGGATACACACGGATCATTCACTAACCCACTTGGCCTCTGAATGAGAGGCCGTAGTCTAGCCATGGACCATAGCTGTGCCCGGGGTGGCCTTGTCCTTCCAGGGCTTCCATTCTCCAGGGGAACACAGAGAAGAAGCAAGAAACAGAAGATATAATTAAAGATACAGCGTAAGATATAATTAAACAAGAAACATGAGGTGTAATTTCAGGCACTGATGAGCATCCTGAGGAAATAATAGGATATGCGTGGTGACAACGACGGGGCAGGGAGCTGTTTAAGACAAAGCTGGTGTGAGAAACTGAGCAAGAGGCGGAAGTGAGCAGCGCTGGAAGCGGGGGGGGGGGGGGGTGCGACGCCTTCGATGTTTTGATAAGGACTTTTCTCCACGTTCCCCCAAGAGCCATCGCATGACTGACAACAGAGAAATGATGTCATGGGAGTCACATTTGCCTAATCGCTTTGGCTACGGTAGGAGAGACACAGGAAGACAGGGCCTGGGGAGGTAGGAGAGAC